>JABUQX010063220.1:12500-21915 GCA_015478945.1 Trachelipus rathkii
TAAATGACTAACTTTAACTTTTCTTTAACTTTAACTTTAACTTTAGTAATAAAACAGGTTTCTATAAATAAAAATGCATCAGTTTGAAATAAAATGTAAGACTCTATATATACGAACTCTAGCCAATACACACATCTTTGTACATGGACTTGACATAGCCCGCATTATAAAGTCGAGTGCTAGTTTTGACTCGAACACCTCAGGTGTGCAACATTTGGTTGCCTTTGTGTATGACTAAGAGAGTACCACCTAAAGTTCTCTTTGGTAAGTTTCATATATTTGTGCAACATATGGCTGTTGTTAGAGCGTAAGCTTAAGTATTTAATAACTTATAGACCTTTAAATTTTTATTTTAAAGGCTAAACCTTGTTTTAGGGTTCACCCTCCATCTCATATGAGTCCTTATACTACTTTGAGAACATTGAAACTATGTTATTCGTGCTCTATATCTCTGAAAACATATACTTAGTACCGCACCGGATCCGTACCGGTGCCAGTACCAATACATACAATCACTCATTTGCAGACCAAGAGACCTTCTCTCCTCCTTCCCCCTTCCCTTTCCTCCTTCCCCTTCCTCCTTCGCTCCTTCCTCCTTATCCTCCTGTCCTCCTTCGCTCTGGCCGCTGCACCTGCGCTTTTCTTCTAACTCGCTCCATTTGATCCGTCATATGAGACTTCTTACTCCTTCCTCCTTCCTCCTTCTTCTCTGCCCTGCACTCTGTGCTTTTCTTCTAACTCCGGTCTCGCTCATTTGCTCCGCCTTATGAGACTTCTTCTTCTTCTTACTCCTTCCTCCTCCTTCCTTCTGCTCTGCCCTGCACTCTGGCTTCTTCTTCTAACTCGGTCTCACTTGCTCCGCATCAGAGACTCTTGACCCTTCCTCCTTCCCCTTCCCCTCCTCCTTCCTCCCTTCTTCCTTCCCCTCCTCCTCCTACTTCCCCTCTCCTCCTTCTCCGCCCTGCAGCTCTTGCTTTCCTTCTTAACTCTGTGTCTGGCTCAATTGCTCCGCCCTATAGACTTGCTTCTTCTTAACTCCTTCTCCTCCTCCTCTTCCTCTTCCTTCACTCTGTGCTTTTCTTCTTTTCCAAGGTAAATACGGGTATTATTTACATATAATAATTATATAAATTACTATATATATATATATATAATAATATATATATAATATATATATATATATATATATAGGTACTATATATAATATATATATGATATATTATAATAATATAATATATATATATATATAAATAATATATATAATATAGTAATATAATATATATATATATAATTATATATATATATATATATATATAAAATATACTATATATTTATATATATATATATATATATAATATATAATATAATAATAATATATATATATGATAATATATATAATATAGTAATATATATATGTAATGTAATATGAGTACGGATGGTAACGGTTCACCGGTGGCCTTTCTCCGTCAAAAGTAAATAGAGATATTTGCTTAAAGCTTGGAATATCAATCTATATATGGAAAGGACGAATCCGTGTAAATTTCAAGTCTGGGATGTATATATAGAGGGGGGTCACCCCGAGAGCGTAGCCGCTACGCCCGTTTAAGCCCTTTTGGCTTTCCAAACCCTAGATTGAGTTAGGCCCTAACGGCTAATCATCGACCCCGGTGTTCGATGCGCATGAAGAGAGAGCGAGCGAACGCGCGCGCGCGTGCGTGCACATTTTCCTCCAAGTTATTATTATTATACGTCGAAGATTCGATACGGTTTGACGGGCAGCTTTTCTCAAAAAGTTATAGAGATATTGCTTTAGAAAACCCCTTGGGAAAAAAAAAAATAAAAAAAAAAAATAAAAAAAACCCCCTTAATAATATGGGGAAATAAAAGAAAAAACGAATCCGTGTAACTCAAGTCTGTAACGATGTATAATAGAGGGTCACCCTCCGAGAGCCGAGCCGCACGCCGCGTTAAGCCCTTGTGGCTTCCAAACCGAGATTGAGTTAGCCTAACGCTAATCATCGACCCCCGGTGTTCGATGCGCATAGATAGAAGCGGCGAGAGCGCGCGCACGTGCTCCATACACCCATGTATTATTATTATTATACGTCGAAAGATTCCGATTCCGCAAGGAAATCGAAATCTTATATCTGTTAACGATCCCTGTAGGGATCGTTTTTTTACGCATTCCGACGTTGCGTTCCGCGTTCCAGCGTCTCGCATCCGGTTCCGACGCCGACGCTTGAGAGCCAGCCTGCCTCCGCCTCCGAACTTATCGTATGTGCTAATTGTGATGGTTAGAGGGTAAGTAACCCCGTGTAATACGAAGTTCGCGCCAGCGTAATCCCCCCAAAAAGGGGACCCTCCCCTTCAAACATAAATATGATGTAGAAGGCTGAAAATTTGTGAAGGCTCAGAGTTAAGTTTCCTAAAAGACTTGGTATTGGAATTCAACGGAGTTGGCTCAGGCAACCGGGCTGGAGCCACTTGCGGGCTTTAGTTTAATAAAAATTTCGTAACCAACAATCAATTGATGTGTGCTTATACCTGTATTGGATCTGAATTGTCTAAAATAAATGGTTTCAGAACTAATAAGAAAAAAAATAAATCATAAATAAATAAATAAATAAATAAATATTTCTATTTTTTTGTTTATACTTACAAATTTACGTTTTTAACATACCCTAAAGCATTAAATCACTAAATCAAACCACTATCAAACCTCCCTCCTGACCATCTGTAATCTATTGATCTATTGATATAGGGTCAAATTTTACTCAAAAATTGTAACATTTTACATACCCTAAATGCTATAAATTCACTATGAAATCTTTCGTATTTCCACCACCTTCTAGCCTCCTTGTCCCTATTGATCATTGATCTATTGATTCAAGTCACATTTCGAGTATCATTTTTGGATAAACATAACATAACAATCTAAGTTCTTTATACAAAGATCAATCAATAAATGTCAACGTAACAAAGTTTACATTAATAAATCTAACATAGCATCATCTAAACAAGAAAAAATAAAAGCCCTCAAAGACAAACATAACACATCTAAAGCAGGAATAAACTGTAACATTAACAAAGGTCCCACACTTAACACAAGTAAAGCAACTAACACGGTATGCAAAACGTAACCTTTACTTTTTCAAGCATAACTCTACCATATTAACGTTAATCTTACACTAACACATAACATTAACAAAAATTTATCACAAACTTGTGTAATTATCATACAACGACCAGCGATAAGTATGCTAACATAAAAAAGTTTTCCCATTTCAGTTTAAAGCTAACATACACAACTGAACTCAAGAACATAATGCCATTAGACAAACATAACACCATCTAAGCTGAATAAGCATCGAACTGAAACATATACAAAGTTCCACACTTAACACAGTAAAGCAGCTAACATGATATGCAAAACGTAAACCTAATCTTACTTTTTCAAGCATAACTCTAAAATATTAACGTTAATCTTACAACCTAACAACAGAACATTTAACTAAATTTCTCACAACATTGGTTAATCATCATACAGAGCAGCGAAAGTATGCTAATGTAACAAAGTTTCACATCAATAAAGCCAACATAGCATCATCTAAACTAAGAAAATAATGCCCAAGACAAACAATAAACACATCTTCAGCTAGGATCATAAACGTTAAACATTACAAGTGCTACACTTATACATCAGTAAATCAACTAACATGTATTGCAAAAACGTAACCTAATCTACTTTTCAAGCAAAACTCATAAATATAAAATAATCTTACAGCTAAACACAGTATCATTAGCAAATAAATTATCACAACATTGTTAATTATCATACCAGACCAGCGCACAGATAACGTAATAAAGTTTCCACATAATTAAAGCTAACATAGCATCAACTGAACTAAGAAAATAATGGCCCAATAAGACGAAACATAACAAGTCTTAAGCAGGAAATAAGCAGTCCATTACATTAACAAAGTTACATCCACTTAAGCAGCCAGTAAATGCAACTAACATGGATGCAACCGTAACCTAATCTTACTTTTTCAAGCATAAAACTCTAACATCATAACGTTAATTCTTCACAACTAAACACAGTAACATTAACTAAATGTTCTCACAACATTGTGTAATTATCATACAAAGCAGCGACAAAGTATGCTACTGTAACAAAGTTTTCACATTTAATAAAGCTAACATAGCACATAACCTGAACTAAGAATAATGTACAAAGGCCAACAGACACAGTCTTTAGCAATAATAAAAACGCTCAACCTTAACAAAAGAATCCATTACTTAACACCTGTAAAGTACTAACATAGTATGCAAATACGCTAACCTATCTTACTTTAATCAACCAATAATTCCCAACATAAAGATTTTAATTTAACACTAAACATGTAATATTTTAATCAAATTGAGTCACAACATATGGTCATATCATGACGCTGACAAACAATATATAACCTCTAACATAATAAAAGTTCCCATCAATAAAACGTACATAACCATACTTACCATCATGAATACCTAAACGGTAATAGACGAATAAAGTAAATTTTTAGGCTTATCTCTTTTAACTCCGTCAACCTTTCAGAAAATCAACTCTAAACATGCAAAAGATTTTTATCTTTATACCATTTGCATAAATGATGCAATACTTATTATATTGACCCTCTGTCCAAGGAATACAACCAATGTGGCAGTCGCCATTTGTTACGATATAAATATAAATTATAAACTTAGACTATGATAGGAAGTATGACGTTGATCAATTTCACTTTTTGCTATATTCAGTCACCTGACATGGAAATACTAGTAAAGGTCCTTGTAAAGAGACATTCGTGGGAGCAAAATGAAAGAATCATCCATACCAAACACAGCGAAAAATGTCTTAACTTCGCGAATTCGGCTGATATAAATCAGCTCTAAAAGGTAACCGAGATTCTTTCTTTTAAAACCAATCAGAAACAAAGTAAACAAAATACATATGCCCGAACGACCCAATCAGTTCAAAAGGGTAATATTCCTCGTTCGGAACAACAGAACAACAACAACAATAACATAGTACAAAGAAAAGTTCTTTGGATACTAACCAATGAATATACTGCTAACGTAACATTGTTCAACATTAATAAATGCTAACAATAGCATAACCAAGAGCTAAGGAAATAATGTCACAGATCGACGAATCTAAACAACTTAAAGCACAATAAACTGTTAACATTAACAGAGTTTCACACTTAACTCCTGTAAAGTAACTGACATTGCAAACAAAAACGAGCCTATTCATATTTACCACCCACAACTATCTCCAACAATAACGTAATTTCTACATTAACACAGTAATATTTACAAAGAATATCATAACCCGTGTAATTATCATCAGCAGAGCAGTGAATAGTATGCTAAACGTAACAAAGTCCACATTAAATAAGCTAACATACATAACCTGTACTAAGAATATAAGTACAATGACAAAACCCCAACAACAACCATACGCACAAATAAACCACTAACATTAACAAACTTCGGCACTTAACAACAGAAAGTACATAACACTTCGTTCAAAACGTAACCCAATCACCACTTTTCAAAACATATCTCGACATTCAATTGTAATGTTTACATTAACAGTCATATTTAACAAAAGTTTTAGCATAAACCTGTCTCATCTATATACTGACAAACGAATAAATGCTAACAAATTTTTACCCATCAACTTCGTAAACATTAACAAAAAAATCATCATAACCTCGTCTAAATCATAATCCTCAGCGAATAATCGCAAACATAACAAATTAACCAACATAACAAAAAATAACAAAATTTATCCTAACATAACATAAAAATAAGTTCCTTGAGTAAAATATCACAGTAAAAAATTGTAATATTACTGATTTTAAAGCAGTAAATTCAGTAAATCAGTAAATCAAACCCCCATCCCGCCACCCCCCTACCCGCTCCACCCACCTGTGATCTATTGAGGCTATGGATCAAGTCAATCAGATCATCTTCAAAGTTGAGAAGAATATGTTCTTTATATACTAACCTATGAATATATGCTTAATCAAGCAAATTTAGCATCATAAAGCTAACAAATCATAACCGCCACCTAGGAAATAAAATGTCAAATGCAAACTAACATACCCGCGTATAAAAATCAGCTAACATCGAAAAAATTCCTACTGATCAAGGTACAGCTAACACAGAATCATACAATACTCGTATGTTCACTTTCGAGCATATAGACAGTAAAGCCGTATTATCTACAATTGCCCTACAAAGTGACCCAATTCTATCAAGATGCCACATATGAACTATGAATTGATACCTATCTCTAATCAAAGGTCACTCTTTGAGTATAACCTCATTTGACCTGTGAAAAAAACTAGACAATTACAAAAGTCTAGGCAATCCGTAACACAATATCAACAAAACTTACCTGGTCACGTTTCTAACACATCATCGTCAGTACACAGTAAATCTTACAAAAACCATCAGTCCCTAACAAAACAGTGTTCATTTCCACATTGTCCATAGTAATATTTAACAAACGTACTAACTTCGAAATAAACATTTTCATAACCAGAGTACTAAAGCAACACATTAACCTCCGAAAGAAAACCCCAGGGGATGCGCCCATTGAAAAGGGTGTAAATCCTGCGAGGGGATCACCCCGAAGGGGTGTAAGCGGGCTTTATGCCTGCAGCCCTTCGGCTGAGCAATAAACCCGGCTTACACCCTTGGGTATTCCCCCTCCAGATTCACACCTTTCAAATGGGCGCATCCCCCTGGGTTTCTCTCGGAAGGTAATGTGTTGCTTAAGATACTTGGTTTAATGTAAAACGTTTGTTCATAAGATGTTTCTTTTTTTTTTTTTAATACGTTTATTTAAATATATATGACAATGTGGAAAATATACACCTGGTTTGTTTAGAGAACTGAGAGTTTTTTAGATATTACCGTGTTACTGACGATGAATTGTGTTTAGAAACGAACCTAGTTAAGTTTTGTGAATCAATTAGGATTGCCCTAGAACTTGCTAATGTCCTAGTTATTCACAGTCAAATGATGGTTGTATTCTTTTTTAAATCTTTGTGTGCAGATAGTAACTTATTCATAGTCTCAATATGGTGCATCTTTGATAGATTGGTCACTTTGTTAAGGGAATTTGTAGATAATACGGCTTTAAACTGCTGCTAATATCTCGAAAGTAGAACATATCGATATTGGTAAGATCTGTAGTCTTATTTATCCTGACAGTAGGAAGTTTTCAGATGAGCGTGATTTATTCATACCGTATTGGTATGTTAGGTTTGCATGTGTACATTATATTCTTAGTTCGCTATGTTAGCTTTATTTATGCTAAAACTTTGTTGGTTATAGCATATATTCGAAGGTTAGTATATAAAGACATATTTTTATGTTATGTTTGTCCAAAAATGATACATGAAATATGACTGAATCAATAGCTCAATAGATCACAGCGGGCGGGATGGGTGAGGGCTGCGGATGGTGGTTCTGATTTACTGTTTCACTGATTACTGCTTTAAAATCAATAAATAATACGTTTACTGTGATATTACGCAAGGAAACTATTTTTTATTTAATGTTAGGATAAAAAATGTTTGTTATTTTTTGTTATTTTTGGTTAAAACTTTGTTATTGTTGCGATTATTCGCTGGGGAATATGATATTATGCTAGTATGAAAATTTTTTTTTTTAAAATGTAACTTAACTTAATGTATATATATTTGAAATATCTCCAATATGTTCTTGTTTTTTTTTATTTTATTTATGTTTTTTTTTTTTTTTATGTATGGTACAATAAAATAAATTAAAATAAACTTTGTAAAATATGACGAGTAATGTAAAATTAACATGATATTCAGAAGATCTATTGTTTGAAAAATGTGAAAGTTACGTTTGAACGAAGTGTTTGTACTTTACTTGTAAGTCGAAAGTTTGTTCATGTTAGTGGTTTATTCGTGCGTAAGGTGGGTTCTTGTCGTTGTACATTATATTGCTAGTTCAGGTTATTGTTAGCTTTATTATGTGGAAACTTTGTTACGCTATCATACTTTCACTGCTCTGTATGATAATAAACCAAAGTTGTGAATTTTTGTTCAATATTATTATTTTTATTTATAACAAGGGTGATGTTTTGAGATATGTTTGGTAAAAAGTATGAAACTAGCGTTTGTGTTAAAAGTTAGTTACTTTACCAGTGTTAAGTGTGGAACTTTGTTAATGTAAACAGTTTATTCGTGCTTAAGTTGTGTTAGATTCGTCGTTGTAATATATCTTAGCCTGGTAAGCTATGTAGCATTATTGAATGGAAAACATGTTCGTACAATAATTCATTGGTAGTATCCAAAGAACTATCTTTGTACTATGTTATTGTTTTTGTTGTTTTGTCAAACGAGAATATATACCCTTTTGAACTGATATGGTTCTTTCGTGCGTCGTACTTGTTTACTTTCCTCTGATTGGTTAAAAGAAAGAATCTCGTTACCTTTTAGAGCTTTTATACATCCGAATTTCGCCAGTAAGACATTTTTTCGCGGTGTATGATGATCTCTCAATTCGCACCCCGAATGGTCCTCTTTACCAAGGACCTGTCGGTTTACATAGTATTCTTCAGTTCAGGTGACTGAATCATAGCCAAAAGTGAAATTGTCCAACCCATACGTATCCTATCATTATTCCCAACGATGTGTCATTGATATTTAATCGTAAACCGAATGGCGACTTTTTCTGTTAATTCCTGACAGAGGGTCAAATATAAAAAAGGTATTGCATCAACTTTATCAAGTTAAAGGCCATAAATCCTTCATGTTAAGAGTTGATATTTTCTGAAAGGTGACGGAGTCTAAAAAAGAGATAAACCTAAAAACTTTACTTTATTCGTCTTTACTCGTTAGTATATGATGGGTTAGGTATGTTATGATAAGTTATTTGATGGGGAAACTTTATTATGTTAGAGTATATATTCGTTGATCAATATGATAATTAACCATTGTTGTGATAATTTTAGTTAAATATACCATGTTATGTTAACATCTTTATGTTGGAGATATGGTTGATAAATAAGTGAATAGGTTACGTTTATGTATGCTATAACGTTACTTTACAGGTTAATTAGGATCTTTGTTAAGGTTAGCCAGTTATCTGCCTAAGATGTGTCTGTTTGCCTTTTAAACCATTATACTTCGAGTTCATTGATGCTATGTTAGCTTATTAATGTGACAACTTGTTACTAGCATACTTTCGCCGCTCTGTATGATAATTAACCAAATTGTGTGAGAATTTTAGTAAATTTACTGTTAGTGTAAGATAACGTAATAATGTTAGTTAATGCTGAAAAGTAAATTAGGTTACGTTTGTGCATACCATGTTATTTCTTTAC
>JABUQX010063221.1:5000-7500 GCA_015478945.1 Trachelipus rathkii
TTGTAGCTATCGTATGTTTGAGTATTTATATATATATTATATATATATTATTGTATCAGAGGCGACTCCTGCACGAGTTAACATCTCGTGCTTACCACGAGTTAACATTATAGAAACGATCTTTTTGCAAATTTCGTGATGTTTACGTGTTAAAATTCTCGGTTGGATTTTTTTGGTGGAAAGTTTGGTGCAAATAGAAATGAAATTATTATGCAAATTGAGATAACGAAAAAGGTAAGATAGCCGCTCGTATTTAAGCTACGGCTGTTTTATAGACAGTGCCATTAAAAAATGGCGGCATTAGTTTCATGCCATGTGTGATCGGATGGACAGGAGGAGCGTGGGGCTAGTAATCTTGGTGAAGTTTGAGATTGAGTTTTAGAATGTTATAAGGTGTAGATGCTGCCTGTGGTGGAGATCGAAGCTACAAGAAAACGTTTAGAAAATAAGAAAAAACGGTTTAGAAGGAAGAAACTTAGTTTAAGCATATTATAGTGTATGTAGATAGTGTGAGTAAGTTGACAATCTGTAATAGTTTTGTCGACTTTTGTTACAGTTTACAGGTAAGTTATAGTATATATATATATATATATATATATATAGATATATAGTAAGGTAGTAATTATAGGAGATTAATAATATATATCTTAGTAGTGTATTATAGTATAGTGTCTGACCTGGCCGCCCATCGTAACTATATTTCTCTGTCTCCAATACTAATACTTCCCGTCAGTGGGTTGGAAAGCAACGCAACTGGTCCAACCGGTTCCGAAAAAAGGAAGCCGCTCTGATCCCTTTCTGAGCTATCATGCTCGCTATTAGCTCTCACTTGTATCTATCTAAGATCTTTTGTAAGACCCAGCTCTATCTCTCATTTCTCTTAGATCAATCTTGGAGTTCATGTCACTTCTTTCCAAACGCCGAGTACGACTTTCGGCGGCTTTCGAGGTCTACTGGCCGATATACTTTCCTATTTAACTGATTTATGGTTTTCCGTCCTCAGGAACTACGGGGAGACTTTGTGTGGTGGCGCTTGACATATTCAAGGCAATTTGGACCAGGTATGGCACGCGGTCACCTGCTCTTAAGCTCGCCCTCCTTGGGTTCCTCCTTGCTCTTTGCTACTTAGTGTCTGAGGTTTGTTCTCAAATCGCTTCAATATCGGCATAGTTGGTGATGGGCGCGGAGCTTCCCTTCTTTTTCTTTCAAAAGTGGTGTTCCTCTTCAGGGTTCTGTCTTATTTCCTACTTTTCCTACTTTTTCATTAATGATCTTCCTCACCTGCACATCTAAACTCTATCAACGTCGTAGTGCCGATGACGCTCGATCTTCTTGATTTTCTTCAACTCATTGGTCAATTCCTGCTCCTCTTTTGATCTAGAAAATTGCTCCGCTTCTTAATCTGTCCGATTCCTATTCTCTATTGACGCTGGAAGAATTTCCGGGTGGTGGTCGTCTCAACCTTGGTTGTGAAATTCAATTCTTTAGAAAACCCAACTTCTACAAAATCTCCCTCGTTTAGACACCTTCTAACTTATGCGTATCTCTTTCGCGACGGTTCTCTCTGTCTCTCCTGTTTACAATATAAAAACATCCTTGCCTTAACATAAAAAAAAATGTCTTGAAAGCCTCCCATGCACAACGGTTGCAAGGACAGCCTCAAAGAAACTTGGGAGTCCTGTTTAGAATGCGACGACTTTTTTCCTCTTTCAGTTGCTTCCAGCTATACAGAGGCCTCATTCGCCCTTGTATGGAGTACTGTTGTCCATATCTGGGGGGGGGGGGCTCTGGTTTCACGCGGCTTTTGATAGGGTCGAGTCAAGGCCAAAAGGCTTATAAAGTGTCTGGCACTTTCCAGTTCTCTTTGCGCGGCGAATCTTGGTACTTTTCTCTTTTCTATAAGGTACGCCGCTGCATCCTCCGGCAGCGGCAGGTGCTCGAGGGAACTTAACACTCGCGTACCACCACCTTTTACGATCTCCCTCGTAGCACAAGGGTGCTGTGTCGGTGCATGAGTTTTGTGTTGATATTGGAAAACTGACTCCAGGCTTGTTCGGCTGCGGTGCTATCGATTTGATCGTTGTCTAAAGTAATTTTGCTTAAGAATTCTTCTTCATCTTCTGTGTTCCTGCTGAATTTAAATCTCTCTCACTTTAAAGCCTGGGTCTGTGCTCATCTGCGTAGTGTTTGCGTTATTTGATGAATAACTGATGTGTGAAATACCGCCGCTTCCTTGAATAAGGCTTCTGCCGTGAGTGGTGGTTGACAACTGTAACTATATATATAGTATATATATATATATATGATAATTATATATATATATATATAAGGTAATTTATATATATATATTATATATATATATATATATATATTAGTTATAAATATTATATAAATGATGAGGAGAAGAGGAGAGAGAGAGAGAGAGAGAGAGAGAGAGAGAGAGAGAGGAGAGAGCAGCGATAGTAAAGTAAGTTACTTTGGATCGCCACTGATATATATA
>JABUQX010063221.1:15000-17500 GCA_015478945.1 Trachelipus rathkii
TCGGTAATTTTGAGAGGTCGGAACGAACGTACGTGAGAGTCGGAGTCAGAGCAGTCGGAGAAGTCGGAGTCTCGGCGAGGTCGGAGTCGTGAAGTCGGTTTTTATCAAGTGTAATTCATTGAAGAGGAGTTGGTAGTCGGATCGGATCGGAGTCGGAGTCGGAGTCGGAAAATTTTTGAACCGACTCCACAACCCTGGACTTATTAGTGTTATGTTTTGTCAAAACAATGGAGCGAATGTTTTTATATTGTTTATGGAGGGTTATAAAGAGTTTTCAATTTGTGGCCCACTCACATTTATGATATACGAGAATGCTACTATTACGACTGTTCAGAAGGAGTTACAGTACGTGTGTGAAGAACCTAATATGATTTTCAATTTTATAAATTTTGATTTTGAGAACTGTAAAAAGTTTTCTTGGCTTTAGATAACTCCTTGGAGATAAATTGTTTTGGGTAGCTCAATGCCTAAAACTGATTTTTTTATAGTTAGTTTTTCATAATCAAGACATTCAGGGCTACATATTTTTAATGCTCTTAAAAAGAATGAATGACAAGTGCTTCTCTTTATATTAACATTATGGTTAGAAAACCACTGAGTTTAAGTATTGCTGCTTGTATGTTTCCTATGTATTTTAAATTTGGATCTTCCAGCATCAGTTTTTATTATGGTAATATTTAAGATACTAATTTGATTGTTCTCCTATTCTTCAACTCTAAATTGCATATCTTGTAATTTATTTTTAAGACAGTTAAGAATTTATTGAGGACAACCGTTTTCATCTATAATGGCTAAAACATCATCTACATATCTTATTCAGAAAATAAAAGCTGCAGAGAATTCAGGAAGAAAAAATCTCTCATATAGCTCCATAAAAATAAAGTAGCGGATAAAGGTGAATTCATGCTTAAACCATAAATTGATTAAAATACTCTCCATTGAAGGTAAAATAAGAGTATTCAAAGCAAAGTTCAATGAGTGATATGAACACATTAATTGGGACATCAAAGGACAATATTCTTTTCTTCTAAGTACAGTTTCAACCAATGAAAGGCAATATCAGTAGGAACATTCGTAAAAAGTGCTACTACATCACAGCTCACCAGTTTCTTGTTGATTAAATTTCTGTTACAGATTTTATTAATAACTTCTGAATTTTTAACATGGGAAAAAGAAATGGTTCCAACTACAGGTGACAAAGATATAGAGGTCCACTTTGAGAGTTGGTAGGTCACACTGTTTATATTCGAAATGATAGGTCTAACTGGGAAATTCTCTCTATGTAACTTAGGCAGTCAGTAAAAATATGGGAGAGACGAGAGATATGAATAAAATTATTTAATAAGCAAGGGAAAGTCCTTAAGGGTAGTTTTAAGAGGGGAATTGAAATACCTTTGTGAATCTTTTAAAGGATTTTTGTTTAATTTAGAATAGGTAGTTCTGTCTGTCTCTGAGTAAATTGTTACATTTGGTTATATATATTCTTGCAAGTTTATAATAACTGTTTTATTACCCTTGTCATTTTATGTTAGAATGTATATTGATATCTTTATTATTTTTAAGTTTATTAATAGAGTCCATGAGAATTTTTGGAAGATTGCAACCTTTAAGGATGTTATTAACAACATAATGCAGAATGAACCCTTTTAAACAAGAAAGGTCTCCAAAATTAACTGAACATCTTCTAGCGAAGTTATCAAAGTTAATAAGAAATTCTAATATATTATTAAAGTTTCCTGAGATAGAAAAATTTTATCCAAAACTCAAAACCCAGGAAAAAGTAGCGTTCACGAAACATCCTGCTAAAAAAAATTTTTTGCTACTTTTTTTTTTTTTTTTTTTTTTTTTATAACTATTACTTCTGATACGTTTAGTTTCCTATAACTTACACACCCATGTGTAATTTTCTTAATTGATGGGATTATATTATTAAATAAATATATATACTATTATAAAGAGACTAATATAGATTAGCTCTTAAACTGTGTAATTCATTAATTATTACAGACATATTAGCATTTTGTTTACTTCTCAGCATTTTTTATTATAATAATCAATATTATAATATAAATATATATATATATTATTATATATACTGTAATTAATTAATATAATATAATATATATCTAAGTATATCATGATATATTCATTTTCACCCAGCCTCAATCCCGAAGATGGGGATAGGAGACCTTAAATCCCGAGATAGCGATTTGCTTTTATGATTTGGTTCTTGGTTTATCATGGATAAGGGTGAAGGTGATAAGGTAAAGAAGGGCGTAGTTCATATATATATAAATGTACATTCTATAAATATATATTTCATTTAACATATAAGATACAATATATAATATATATATATATACTACTTATGTTAATGTCTACTAACCTCATCACTTCGATATATATCCTACTATATATATAATATATTATCTTATATATATGCCTTTGAGGTGGTCACATGAGGATCATTTGTATTAATATAATTTTATGTAGACTGATC
>JABUQX010063221.1:30000-40934 GCA_015478945.1 Trachelipus rathkii
TTAAATATATCATATATATATATATATATAATTATTATAGTAGTGCTATTAATATATGGTATATATATGATATATTAAATATATATTATTATAATATATAATTATATAATTGATATATATAATATATATATATATTATAATAATATAGATATATATATAATATATAATATATATATATATAATATATTATTATAATTATATATATATTTTTATAATATACATTCAAAGACTTACCTTATCACTATGAAGTGACCACTACTTATAATTATAGTAGGGCACTACATCTAGTCATTCCAAGTAGCTATACCACTGTGCCAACTACACTTAGGGTCACTCACATATCGCACAGTCGAAGTAGAAGGATGTATTAGGTCAGCTTGAGTATTCGTCTACAGCAATAGAGTACAACTTACCTAAAGTATAGATAATATTCTTAGTATTAGTGTCGTTGGGTAGGTGAGACCTTATATATAGTATTAGAAAGTGGGTAAGTTTATTTAATCTAGTTTGATAATCTAATTATTAAATGTAATGTAGTTATATTAGTATAAATATTATGACAATCTGAATTCATTATCTACCGCGTAGATTGTCATATTTGTCCTCTTCCTGATAACCAGAGTCACTATATTCTCATTTAGGGTAAGTTATTTTGAGAGAGTGTAGTTATATAATATTTGTTAACTCATAGGTATGAGCTAATCATATTGTAGGTTTGTGTGTGAGATTAGAATGTGAAGTAGATATTGGAATATTTAGTATATGTTTAATCTCTATATAAGGACTTTAAATATTAGTAGTATATACAAAGGGGGGGAATTTAATGTTTTATTTAAGTACTGCTGTTAATATAGTAAATTGTACACGTACTGTGTATGAAATAAAGTAGGGATTTTGTAGTCCTTTTGTACACGAGCAGTAATATTAGGGTATATTAGTAGTAATTATAATAGGTACTATAGGGTATGGGTTGGTAATATAAAACTGTAGTTTTCTGATAAGGAATTGTAGTTCCCTACATAACCAGGGCTGTTAGTATTAATGGTATATATAGTAGAAAATGTAAAAAGTATTTCGTCTGAGTTATAGTAAACGTTGGATTTGTATATATAGTATAATATGTTGGTTAATAATCTGTGATAATTACTAGGGGCTCACTATGGATTTTGAGTAAGAGATTATTTGAGTAATATTATATATTTATATGATATTCGATTTTTTAGACAATAAACTTTGGAATATATATATAATTATTATATATATAACATTAGCGTATGAGTGAAGCGTAGTTTAAATTTTTTCTAAGAAGTTGTTTATAGGTAGTGCTGAGGTATGTGTTTATTTACCAATTACCGTGAATAGTTGTTATGTATGTGAGGAAAGTTTCGAGTGGTGTTTATTTTTCGTATGGGATAGAATTAAAAGTGATAATTTGTATTCTCAGATGTGGGGGTATAGATAACAATATCTTGGAGTGTCGAAAGGTAAGTCCTAATAATTTATTAGGGGTTATTTGAGTTAGTAGTGGTAATAAGGTTAGTTGTTCACAAGTGTTATGAATATATATATATATAGGAAGCAGTACTATAGATGATGCAGAAATAGGTATTATAAAAAGAGTATATATATATATATATATATAGGTGAATGGAGAAAATTTAAGGAATATGTGTGTCTATTCTGTTTAGGTAGGTGATATTATAAGTACGAATTTCTATATCTAATTATGGATGTAATAAGATATTCTTGTGAGGTGAGTGTGTATTTGAGTGGCTATACATGTATATACGATTATACTGATATAGTTGAGTTATATGAGATAAATAATAGTATCATATGTAATTAGTCTATCTTATATAGTAATAAGTTGGTGTATATGGTGGTGATTGGGTATTATATAGTGTAGCAATATCTGCAGTAGATAAAATGATTGAAATAAATAATATGGAAAGTAATGGAATGGCTCTATCCCTGTAGACGGCCATTTTAAGTAAATTATTATAATAGTATAAGATAATGGGAAAGTTGTTATACTATTACATTAGATAAGACTTACTTATTCAAAAGCTGAGTTGTTAAGAAATATTGTATAGAAATACCTAATATTTTTATTCATTATAATTCTAGGGGTGAGTGGTATATAAGATTTATAGATATAATGATAGTGAGTTGTGGGAATCACGTGTTGAAATGCGTGTTTATGTCATTGCGTGAGTATTAGATCTGTTAGGAAAGGTGATTGTTGAAAGCCATTATGATGTTTATGTTATACTTGAGGATTAGTAGTAGTAGTTAGTGGTTGATATAGAATATGTTTGCTTATATGTAATATATCTCATATGTTAGTAAAGTTACCTTGTAATAGGGAATATGGAATTTTGGAAATTTATATTTAATATATAATTTTTCTCTTAGCCAATATTTACTATAATGAAATGCTAAAGCAGTGAGAGGTGAGCGATATAGGATAGTAGTATATATAAATATATATATATATATATATTATATATTATATATATATAAAAATAGTGATGAGTGTGATAGGTTCATTGTTTTATGGTTTGATTTGGGATTAGTTGCTTGTTTCCAAGGTTTGGAGAATATATTAAATTGTATGTTGAGAAATGTCTGTGCAATTTAGGAGGATTCTCTCCGAGTGTATAATGTGTTATATATATATATATATATTATATATTATTATATATAGTATATATATATAATTTATATATTCATAATATATATATAATTATATATATATAGTATAGATATATAATTATATATATGTGATAAGTTATGAATCTGATTGACCTGTATGTTATTTATTGAGTGATGATTATAAAATATCAGTATCTGTATTTCTGTTAATGTATTAGTGGTATAGTTAGTAGTATATATATATAAATATATATATAATTATAATAGGTTAGTGAGTAAGGTTTGTCTATATTTATATTTTATTATTGTGTAAAAGTTATGATTTAAGTGACTGGTATTACTTATTAAGGAGAGATGTGTATATATATTGTAGTGAGTATATACGTAATATATTTTAGCGCTGTTATCATTAGTATGGTGGAGAGGTAGAGTTTTGTGGATAATTAACAACAGCAAGAATCGATTGTTCTTTACAAGTAATGTGCCAGCCCGTTTAGAATAGCATCCATTTTTCGTGAAGCGTTATTTTTAAATGATTGTTGCTGAGATTTAAGAACTTTTTTATAATATGATACTTAGCCTATGGTTTGTATGAGCGCTGTCCTTAGAATGAGACGCCGAGAGTTTATACTGTGTGTGGATAATATAACAACTTAGTATGTATAATTTTTCTCTGTATTTGGTTGATTCAGATGTCGTCTATGCAACGCGATTCGGTTTAAAATAATTGAATCTGTTGTGGTGTTTAAGTTTGTTATTGTATGTGTGATGTGTGGGCATTGAATACAGAGGCAATATGTAGATTTATAATGATGTTTTGTGATAGTTTCATTAGAGCGCAATGACGTATCAATTTGCTATTAATGGGGGTAGCGTTAACCGTAAAAATAAGTTAATGCAATTTCTGTGGCCCCTAAATCATGTAGCCTAACCTAACTACTAAAGCACGTATATTTTTACATCAGATTTATGATAGATTGTTATTTTTAGTGAATGATGGAGTAATTGAATAAGGTAATATGTATGATATGTGTCTGATCTCCAGTATTAGTAATAAATGTAGGGGTATATAATCATATAATATAAATTAGTATTATAAGTGAAGTCCAGTTTATAGCTATATATTATTTTGCTGGGTAGATGTTAGAATGTAAGTTAGTCCTACTTTTTTATAATAGTATATATATTAGGGGGGGATATTGTTAGGGGTAGAGTATTATAGTAAAAATAAGTATAAATGAGGTGAAAATAATTATTAGTGATTGATACGTTAGCCAGTTAAATAGTGTACCTTAGTGTTTATAGAGTGATATGTATGTATGTAGGTAGGAACATGAATGTAGACGTCTTGTGAATTAAAGGGTAATTGTTTAGATAGTGATAAGACCTATGTGGATGGTGACGAATGTATTATTGAATTATAATATATTAGATTACTTTATATTCTTATATATATATACGTATTTAAAGAATTATAGTGATTAGCCTTAGGTTTACCGTAAAAAGAGTAGTCTCATATTTATTACCGGTAGTTGTTGAGTCAGTTATATTAATCGACCCTATCGGATAGAAATTTGCGTTGGTCACTATTTAAGAGAATGATAATTGTTTAACCGTGGGATGGTTATATTGATGAGAGCGATCTGTAGGTGATAATCTGTTTATTTTTAGTCGATTATTCAGTGGGCCGAGAATAATTAGAAGACGTTAGGAATGTTGTGCCTAAAAAGAACAGTTTTCTCTATTTTAAGAGATTAAGGAATGAACGAATTAGGTCGAATCGATCATATAAGAAGTCCCGCAAGAAATGGATTGTACAAATTAGATAACGTAGGGATCTGGCATCCGTGGTACTCGCTGTACTCCGTCGTAAGTGTAAAGCGAACTCACCATTTGTATTAAATATGAGGAATTAAAAAAACAATAATTAAATATTATCTCTGGAGTGCTGTTTAAGAAAAGGAGAGAAGCTAGATTTTGTGACGCAGACGTCATGTGCAACTCCTTCTATAGGAGTTTTAAGCTAGAGACACGGTTAAACAATGTCGTTATTAGCCTCTAGTAACATCAATTCTCGTACCAGAAAGGGTGAGTATACGCGGCGTGTTTAGTAGTATAGAGTATATGAGCTACTTTAGTTTATTGTAATTTCCATGGATGATTACATTCTATATTGAATGATAGAAAATATTGAGTAAAATATATTACCTGTTAGATTTATTGGTATATGACCTCCGTTGTAATATTTAATTTAATATATTGAGTGTTAGGGAATTATTTTGGGAGAGGAGAATTTTGAAATCTACATAATAGTGAGAGGGTTTGCAATATAAATAGCAACGGAGAACCTGATTATTTATAAATTATCTACGGTAGTAAGTTATAATTATACTATACTATATATAAAAATCATACATAAATAATTAAAAATTTTTATACAGAAACTTTAATAATTTTATTTTAATTTCATAATTTAGACACAATTAAAACCTTAAAGAAAACAATTTTGTAAGTTTTTTAGTAACTATCAACTCAAATATAATAAACAACAAATATACAAAAAATAATCTAATAATCGATATCTGTATTGAATAAATCGTAAATACTTTCCATTAAATAATAAATATAACTAACTTAATGAGAGAAAACAGTTGTAGTGTTATAAAATAATATACTTTTTGAGTTCTTTTTACTACTACTTATTTTCGGCGTTCCTGTGAGCTTCCAAACCTCTTAAAATGATTTAAATCATATTTATACTCTATACTTTGTATATATAGTGAATATTGATAGTAATGAGAGTTGATCATATAACATACTTGTATTATTTGTGTAATAACGTTTTATTGATTTATTTTATTTAAATAATAGAACTTTTGTTTATTTGTTTATAAATCAATGAGAATAAAAGTTTATTAAACTACGTATTTCTACTTTATACTTTATAACTAATAAGTAGTTACACTCTACCAAGTGGTAAATTTTTCGTACTTAGTTGAAATTTATTTGTAAACTCCTGTGTAGGCATTCCTTATTTGTAAAAGGATATTTACAACGCTCAATATATTGACCACCATCCATTTAATACTAGACTAACTTTGATAATTTACTTCTAATATTACCCTTAGTATTATATAATACTCACATACGTCATAATAATATTGTAACTAATATTATATTGATCCATATTATGATTCGTATAAATCTACCTCGCAATCATCTATAGTGAGTAGTAAGTGTAATGAATATTCGAATAACACTCTAACCTCTTATTAAGCAATCCTTAGCAAATTGTTACAACTCCACCCAACCTAGAACTAGTTAATGTGACGTAAGTATATATAATATGTACACCTAGATAATAAATAATAATTTTAATACAAATAAAAGACTTACATACATACATTAATACATACATACATACATTAACTAATAACATATAATACATACATACTAATACAGTATTATTAGAGTATATATATATAATAAATATATATTAATTATTATATATGTATATATATATAATATTATAATATATATATTAATAATGATATATATATAAATAAATTATATATAATTATTAATATTATAATATTTAAATTATATATATTATATATAATTATTATAATAATATTAATATATACATATTTATACAAATTATATATAATTATTAATATATTAAATATTAAGTATATATGTTACTTAATGTATATAATAATTATATATATATAGTATATATGATTAATATATATATTATATATATATATTAGTAATAATATAATATATAATATATATATATATTATTAAATATTAATAATATAATATATATAGTAATTATAATACATATATGACATATATATTTAACAGTATATTTTACTAATATTATTTATTTATAAAATTAATATATTAATATATAATATAATATATATATACATTAATATATATTATATAATATTTATATATATTATATATATATAATATATTATATATTAATATATATATTATATATTAATTTATTATTATATTAATAATATATATAGTATATATATTATTAATATAGATATATATATAATATTATAATATATATATATTATATAAATTAAATATTATATATATAATAATATATTATATTATATAATATATATACTATATATATATATTATATTATATTAATATTTATAATAATATACAATATAATATATATATATATATTATATATAATATATATATATTATATAATATATATAATATAGTATTATTAATATTATATAATATAATATATATTAAATATAATAATATATATATATATTATATAATATTATTTATAATCATAATATATATATATATATATATTTAATATATATATAATATTATATATAATATATATATATATAATATTATATTTATGTTTTATTATAATATATATTATTATTTATTGTTAATAATAATATATAATATATTAATAATAATATATATATATATATAATATAATATAATAAATATATTAATTATATTTAAATATAATATATAGTAATAAATATAATATATATATTTAATATAATATTTATATATATTATATTATATTATATATTATATATTATTTATTTTATATTCATTGCTATTAATGCTGATTATGTGAGCGTAGTGTAACTAGTTATAATTGGTGTACTACACACACACCTGCTCCACCATAAAATACGTGTATTAATAAACTGTTGACGCAGAAGAGTAGTGCTTCATTCTTCCTATTCACCTATACTGAGCCTAAGCATAGGTCTCATCAGTTTTGTGGTAATAATGATATCGAGGGAATAAATAACACCAGTAAATAATAATATTACTATATAATAAATGTACTCAAGTAATAAAATTATCTCACGAAATACTTATATTAATAAATATAATATAATATATATATAAATAATTATATTATAATATAATATATATATAAAATAAATAAATAAATACTATATATAAATATAATATTATAAATTATAAAATACTATAATATATATATATATATATATAATAATATATATATTAAATAAATAATATATAATATATAGTATTAAAATATTATATATATTAATAATATATATAATATTAAATATAATATTAATATACAATAATAATATATTATATAAATTATATAAATATATCAATAATAATATATATATAAATATATATAAATAAAATAAATACTAATATTATATCTATTATATATAATATATATAAGTATATATATATATATATATATATATAATATTAATTTTAGATTAATTAAATTAATATATATTATAATATATATATATAATACATATATAATATTAATATATATATATTAATATAATTAATATAATATATATATATAATATATATTAAACTATATATATTAGTATAATATAATAATAATATATATATAGTATATATAGAAATAAATACTGTAGTAATAATAATAATATTATAAATTAATATTATATATAATATATATATATATAATATTAGTAATATATATATATATATATATATAATAATATAATAATTATATAATATATATTAATAAATATAATAATAATATATTATATTATAATATTATAATATATATATATTATATATATAGAATAATAGTCAAAAAATATAAATATATTCGTTGTTTCCATTTATTTTTTCTCATAAATGTATTTTACTAATAACATGTAGAGGATTTAATCGAGAGTTCATAATATTAAAAATTGAAAATTAATATTACATTTGGTAATTATATTAATATATTATACTAATATATTAAGACGTTATATTATAAGTTGTTTATATATATAATATATATAATAATATTATTAATATATATATAATATTAATAATAATTAATATATATTACTAAATAATTAATAATTATATATTATATATATATATATATTAATATATATCATATATAATATATATATATATATATAATAATATATATAATAATATATAATACTATAATTATAATAATAATAATAATAATATATTATACATATATATATATATAATATAATATAATTTATATATTATTAATTATATTAATATCTATATATAAATATATATATTATATAAATTTAATAATTAATATATATATAATATATATATATATATCTATATATATATATATACTATTATATATTATATATATATACAAAGATGGGCACGTTACTAAGTTATAACCGCTCACTGATATAATGTACCGGTATTATAATAGTATAAGCTAGTACGTATACTTTATTATTATGTTATACCGATATCACGGTATCGCCTTATAATTAAATCATCATTATTATGAAATATAATATACTCACTAGATTTATATTAACGGTAATCGCCCAATCACAAATTTGTAATATATATATATATAGTAACTCACTAAGTAAATCACCGATAAATAATATCCTATTACATATTATTTCGGTATATAATTTATTTAGTTATAATTACATTATCTAGGATTTTCCTTACTTATCCTATAGTAGATGTATTTTTTTTTTTTTATAATTTCAGTCATCTTCAATAGTAATGTATTAAGAGTATATTATGTTAATACTTATTATAATACTATCTATATTAGTATAAACTTATTGTTAATGTATGCCTTTTAATAATAAATTGAGCTAAATATAATAAATAGTCCATAATAATCATATTTAACTATATAATTAATAACTATATGATGACCTATGATGCTTGTTTGTAGTGATATAACTATTAACATGATCTTTATTGAACAAAAAGAACCTGTCGGTTATTTCACCGAATAATCAAGATTTTAAAAATAAATTTAAAATGAGCTGTGTGAAAAAGTTGTCTGCAATTCTACCCTTTCATGGATAATTACTGAAGATGTTAATTTGATTAAAAAAATTATAATGTGTGTTGATGATATACTTTGTTATAAAGAAAAGATACTCATTTTAATTTAGATCAGTGTGTGCCAAGAAGGAATTGTAAAATGTGATGTTAGTTGTGTGTGGTGCTGTGTAATGATTATTTAGATCTACAGATCAATATGTATAATATGCTGTCTAGTAAGTCATTAATCTTGTTTCTTGATTTTGTTTTAAATAACATAGTCTTAATCGATTCCTTCCTCTTTTCTGATAATATTCCTATAGTCAAACAACACTATTAATATCAGTTAACTCATTATATCATAATTTATCAACTCTTGGACTTCGAAATTATTGATCAAGCCTCTAACAGAATTGACGAAGTTGCCGGATAAGTGTTTACATGAACTAAGGTTCATCTGAGTTTGTCATAAGAGTTATTAGCTACTTGTTTAACTTTCCGAATGGAATAAGACATCTTAATAATTTACCTACATGACCGATTTCTATCATTAAACAAAGTAAATTCCCAAGCACATTATTTTGACTATAAGTAATAAATGATCTTATATCATCCTAATTCTCAAATAAAACTAAATTTTTATTTAATGATTTTACTATTTAATTTATAGTTAACAACCTTCTAGATAATATTTATATATGGTAACTTTAATGATGATAGTGTAGTGAGAAGATCTAATGTGAGTTAAGCAGTTGTGCCCTTTATTTAAAAGATCATATTATTGCGATTCATTTTTTAATCTTGCTTATTGTCTTGCTCGTTTAACTATCACAAATATCTGAAAATTATCTTTCTTATTTTTTTTGATACCTATTAGATCATTGCTCCATGTTTTTTTTCGTGCACAATCCTCTTACTATTCATCACACACACACACATTACAAACACTCGCGCATCGACAGCGGCACGAGATCCACTGGTAAGGAAACACAGCTACAATAGCACATGGCACACAACACACCACAGCAACACACACACACATAATATACTATATATGTGGTTTATATATATATATACTATATATAATATATATATAATTATATATATATATATATATATATATAGATATATATATTACATTAGTATATGTATGTATGTATGTATCGTAATGATATGTACTGTATGATGTATGTAGTGTATGTATGTAGTGTATGGTAGTAGTTTGTTGTGCTGTTAGATGATGATGATTGCTAAAGTAAAGTTAAAAGGAAAGGAAATTGAAGAGAAAATGTGTACCGGTAAAAACATAGAAAAATGAGAGCCACCCCCCCCCCCCATCCCAAAAGAAAAATTGAGATCTAAAGTAAAAGAAGAAAAGGCAACTTCGCAAGAGAAGAAATCTGATTTTAAAGGCTGTATGTTAAAGTAAACGAATTCAGGAAAATTTATTTACCTCA
>JABUQX010063222.1:0-15000 GCA_015478945.1 Trachelipus rathkii
GTACAGGTCTTACTTACGAGGTAGGTTTTTATATATTATACTTACATATATATTTTAGCTTTTTCTGGCCCAAGTCTATTTCGAATATCTTTTTGACCAAAACAAAACCAAAAGTAATGAAAATCTTAGAAACAATTTGATTCAGAACTGGCTTATAGTGCATGAATGTAAGTAGGTTGATCAAATAAATGGTAAAACCCATCTAGGTAACTTTTTTATTTATCAGTACAGTTTTTTATCAAATTTAATTATCCTGATATTTACCACCATTATTCTTCTATAAATAGCTTGTGACTAACTAAGTGATTCTTCTGAACATATGGATAGAGAAATAACAGTATTTAATATTTTACTGTATGTACAATCAGTTTCCTAACTATAGTATATCAGATTTAAATTTTGCCATGTCAAATTCAGCTCATCAATTTTATTCAATTATGTTTTCAAGGACTGACATAAATAATTGATTAAAATAGGATAATTACGTCTTAGATAAAAAACTCATTAAACTACTTTTTCGTTAACCCCCTCACAGTCTCCCATTTTCTTCACTTATATATTATTGCTATGTAATGTAAAGAAAAAATCTTTGTTAGTAAACCTCATTCTCGCATTAAGTTCGGCAAGACGTATTTGATGGAATACTCGCTCTCTCTACAATCCTATTAGATTCATTAGTTGGCAACACGGGGACAATTTTCATGGGGAAATACCATGTTCTCTTTGAGTAGATTCTGCAACCATAAGACCCCATATGGAATCGAGATGGTGGATGGGAAAAATTATAGTCCTGTATCATCGCGCATCTAGCTTGTGATCTAAACATTCCACTCATTTCAGATATATAAGCACGCAGTGAGAATATCTAACAGCTAAATGCTATTTAGACGCAATATACATCAGAAGCATAAATATATAGCTGGGAAGCAACGTTTTTTTTCTTTATTCAACTAACCCTTGGCTCTTCTTTTAGTTTTTGCAGACAAATTATTTATTTGTTAAAATTTCATCAACAAAAGTTCGACTATTCCTATGTAGCATTCTAGGAGTAACATTTATCAGTTCCTGTGAAGAATCAGATACGATATATTATTTATTATAATTATATTATACTATATATATATATATATATTATATATATATATAATATTATAATTATAGTATATATATAATATGTATTATAATAATATTAATATATATAATATATTATATATATATATCTTTATATTATATATATATATATTATAATGTAATATATAATATTAATATATGATGATATACTTATATATATATATTATATTATACTATTATATATTAATAATTACTATTAATATACAAACTTCTACTCCTTAAAGTGTCGGAATTGAGTTTAGTGATATTTTGTTGCCTTATAGTATTTATCAACGATAACGCTTTTCATTAATATAATTCCCAATCATAGGGCTAAACATAAATAAAATAATAATTACATAGTAATTATTGCAACCATGGGCAAATAGTACAAGAAAAATAATATACAAAAAAAAAGTAAATAATTAAAGTGCAAATCAGCTAATCTACATGCAAATATATTTTAACTTCTATCATAATATATAGTAAATGAAAGAACAATAGGGTAGATTTACACAAAAACAACTTTAATGGCTCTATCAACTAAAATTACATCATATTATATAAACTTTTGTAGGCTATTATATAAATATATAACAGAAATGCGTAGTCATTTAGTAGTATAGGTAGATAAACTGGCAGCTAGATCAGGTCAAGAGACCCGACCTACATCTTTGGGTTTTTACCTTACTACGGTTTTACCTATTTAAGGCTATGAGGAGGTCTAAGATCCATCTCCAAAATAGGGCAGAGCCCAGAGAGGTGGGTTATATTTTGGATTCCTATAAAAAGTAGCAGCCTATCCGTTTAATTTGTCCTTTTTAGCATTTTAGCAAACTTTTTTTAGTATTACTTTTTTATATCGTTATTTATAGTTCCATAATGATATATATATAATGAATAAGGGTTATTCGGCCTTTATAATTGGAGATAATAGAATCATATTAGTTTTTTATAGAAATTTTTTACGTATACAGGAAGAATATTTCTTTTCATTTGTAAATTGTCCTTTTTTTCTTTGCATATCTTAATTGCAACGTATACAAACGCTCTTCATTCATTATTATACTATATATATTATAGTATAATTTATAATAATTATATTATATATATAATATAATATAATATATATAATATATATATATAGTATATATAGTAATTCATATATAAGTTATAGTATATAAATATGAACAAATTTTATCAAACTCTGTATCATTTACACAGTAAATTCCGAAAACTCTTAAGAAGAAATTTGTTAAAAATTTAATTAAAAAATGAAGATTGTAATACACGAATTTATAGTAAAGCTTGCAATAATTGTGATGAAAAATATTTCTGTGAAACCGATGATTTCAAAAGACGTTCATATCAACATGGTTATTATCTGAAGTGCGTGGACCGCCACTCTGCTCTGCACCAGTATGTGAATGAACACAATCAACGATCAATATGAATTCTGCTAAAATAATATTATCTGGCGAAAATGTTGAGATAAGAAATCTTATTGAATCATTTATTATAAAAAATGCAAAAAATTTCCAACAAAAATCAAGGGGAAATAAAAAGTGATACCCTGTTAAATAATTTATTAATGGAGGGAAAACGTTATAAAGGGTTTCTTGAAAAAATATATTAGATTGTTTGGTCAAACCAACTAAAGCTGTCCAGTGTTTATATTAGAATTTTAATTCTATCTTATTTTTATATTTTCCTTGAATATTTGCTCCTCCATCATAGAAGCTTGTTCATCTATATTTTTATTCCTAGATTTTCGTCTTTATATTCTTTGTTATATCGTTTAACTGTTGAACGTTATTAATGTTTTATTTACATGGGTTTTAGTTCGTAGATGTAAAGATGTATTTTTCTTGCTTACTTTTGTAGATGAATTTTTTTGCTAACTAAATTTATATATTTGGTGATAATAGTTAGCAAGTTTGTAATATATATATATATATATATATACTATATTATATATATTATAATATATATATATATAATATATAGTATATAAATAATATATATTTATATATATATATATATATATATATTATTTATATATAATATTAATATATTTATATAATATATATATATATATATATTATATATATATATTATAATATATAATTAGTTTAAACCAAATCTTTAGAGTAATAGTTGAGTTGAGTATAATCTGACTAAATATAAAAAAAGAGAGAGAGAGATATATATATTTATAATATAATTATATAATATATATATATATAATATATATATATATATAATATATATTAATTAAATTATAATATATTAATTATATATTATATATTATTAATTATTATTATATATAATTATATTAATTTATAATATATATATATATTAATATAAATAATATATTTAATATCTCTCTCTGTCTTTTATTTTTTGCAGTTACTATTATCACACTATTTACTATCAAGTTTCTTTGATTTCATATCAATAAACTATGATAAATTAAAATACTTTTGTAGCAGCGCTAGTAGCTGCGAAATATATTAAGCACTAAAATGTTATCTTCTGGTTTATTACATAATAAGTTTAACTGTTCGGTTTCCTTTTCATTTCTAATCAAATCTTTTATCCTCTCGCTTTTTTTTACTTTAGTAAAAAAAAAGTTAATTCCAATTATGCTTCATCCTGGTGCCATCTTCTTGTTCCTTCCAAAGGTACCACTGCTGTTTTTATATAATCTCTTATTCGACATAATACATTTATTCGTTATTTATAATACATTTATGTTTTTCCACTAAATTATTATTCTCATATTCTTTCTATAGTTTATTATTTCATTAGACTCTGTTTGCATCAATAAAGTAATTACCCATTAAGGCAATTATTTTTTACAAGGGACATATTGAAAATTATCTCTCTCTTACGTTTAATTATTATTTATCTCTTTTTAGGATAAACTTTAGAGAAAATCTCTATAATTTATAGCTCAAAATCTAATTACTAACTTTAATCGAGTTTCTTTAAAGCTCAGAAGATGATATTTCCCTAGAAGAGAACGTTTGAAGAGAATTAAATCCACCGGTATAAAAAACATTAATAAACGACTTACATAAGTTGTAAAATACGGACTATCAAATATGACGTGAAAAGTAAAATAAAAGCAGAAATGACGAACAATTGAATCTATTTAAGAGAGAAAATAAATAAACTAATTAGATTGAGATTAAGGAAGCAATAACCACTCAATTGAGTGCGCGTTCTAGCGAGCAACAACTGTCACTACCAATCAATGGCAAGTTGGCACTTTTTTTCTCTTAAGTGAATTATAACGCAACTTAGACTGGCATTTTGCATGTAGCAAGAGAAAGATGAACGAAATGGAGAGCAAAAAGAATCTTAAATGGATGGTAAGAACTCAAAAACAAACTTTAAAAGGAATTCATCATAAATTTAGAGCTATGATAAAATATCGGTAAGCTGATCGCTGTTTAGAAATGGAGCTTAATGATACCACTCACGCTTCATCTTCAACCTTTTATAATAAAATTATACGAAAGATGGTTTCTCCAAATAACATCATACGTTTTGTCTCTAACATATCCGGAAACATGGTAGGAGGATAATTGCGTAGGACACGTATTTTTGGTCTATATATATAATTATAACAATTATAATCGAAAGATATAGTCAGTATTACAGGATTATTATAGAATATTATCTCCTATGTTGGATATGTGCTGAGACAATAATCTCACGAATTGTAGGAATAAGTAGATAGAACATCCTACGTTTGGGATATGCATATTTGCTGATTAGCAACAGTGTCATACTTTCAATATGCTAGGAGCTTTAATTTGTCATTTAAACTTATTGCCTTACAGATATATTTTTCGCTATTGATTCCGCCCCTACTTGCAACGTACGTTTGCACAAGAATTTCGGGAAGGGTTTCGGCGTCTCCACCTCCTCCGACCACATAGTTTGAAACAGCTATCATACTTTGAATTTTATGTAAATGTAAATTATATTATCGCAATTGTAAACAAATCTTTTGTGCTTAATTGATAATTGGCCAATCCTTGTGAATTTAGAATAAACAAGATGGTAATAGGATAATAATGTGTTCTTAGTCCTCTTATTCAATGAATTTCTCAGAAAATTCTTCTTATTACAATCAAGACGTTATAGAAGAGACTAACAAACAAAGCTTCATTAATAATTATTTTCATTATTTTCCCCTGATGGAAAGTTTAATAAAATAGAAAACGTATTGTGTTGAGATGTGAGGAAACGTTAATGGTCGACTGCTTTTAAGACATTTGGTTGATGGCCTCTAGATAAGATCTAAAGTATACTAATTAAGGGCGACCTCATGGAAACCGTATGTATTCAATAGAATATTAGTATAATATCAAGTCTTATGCATAATTATAGGCTGGTTCTTGGATTGGAATCTAAGTGTGACTTAGCTGTTATTCTTGACACAAAGTTTGGGGACGGTGTGGCCCCAAGACTACCCTCATATATATGCTTTATTATACTCTATTTATATATATTTAATTTATATTTAATGGTGAGAGTTTGGTTAGATAGAACCTCAAAGAATTTAAATCAACAAGTTCCTTTACGTAAAATTTTAAAAATTTAATGATTCTTTTCCTTCCTTTCTGGTTTTCCCTATTTCATATATATATATATTATATATATTATATAGAGAGTGATATACATATATTATATATAAATTAATATTATTAATTAATATATAATATATAATATATATTAATATTATATCATTAATATATATATATATATATATATATAATATTTATTAATATTATATAAATATATTTATATATATATATCTATATTATAATTATATATTTTATTATTATATAATTTATTATATTCGTATATTATTTATTATATATATAATATTAATATAATATTATCTCTATATTTTATATATTTATATATTTATATATAAATATAATATAATCTATATTATATATATAATAGTTGAGGTTCGTATTGTCAAGATATTTTTAATAATATCTTCTGGGTTGATGTGGTATGCACTCGCTGAAAAGTTGATAGGCTTATAAATTTTCTGATTCTCAGAGTCTGCACATATGTATTAGTCTCATATAATAATGCCGGATTGTAGCTGCCGGCATCTCGTAATATGTCTCTTTTCAACTACGCGAAGTAAGGCGAGCATGATATATTCTCCATACCAATATTTCTAGGTATTAAAGACTTAGATTAGACAAAATTATAATAATAATTACTAATACTTTTAATTATATTAAATTATATATATATTTTAAGAGTTCAAAGAAATCCTGACTTTTAAAATATTTATAATATAATTTTTGCTACCCTAGTATTAAATTTTCAAATCTTTTGGGAAAATATTAAACTTATTGTAATATAATATATATATTATATTTTTATATTGTTATTTATTATTCATTTACGAATACGATTTAATTTTATATTTATATATCGATATCTTTCGAGAATTAATAGCTCGAATAATTTTTTATAAAAGTAATATTTGCCTATATATAATATAATTTTTTTATTTAAGTAGAAAGTTTTTAAATATGATTCAATCGTTTTAAAATTAATATCTGATGCTTTTAAAAATTTCATTGGCGCAATACGAGCTTTATGATATGAATGATAGAATTTTAAAAGAGAGATAGACGCAAAGCGGTAAAAGAAAATAAAATACGATATGGGTCTATTAATTTAACTATACGAAATAGGAATATATGATAGTGAATAGATATGTATGGTAGATCTAAATTGTCTAAATAATATTAGCCGTTATTTAACACTCCGCAACATAGTGAAAACCACATACGTTTCTTTTGTCATACAGTAGAAGTAAAGAATAGATTGTATATCTGTGTTAACTCACAATAAATGAGTTTTAACAACATATAGTCTACGAATTCTAAATATATTAAGTTTTCGTGGAACTCAAGAACAGCGAAATTTTAGAGAAATTCATGCATTTATATATTTAATATATTATGTTTGTAGGGCGAAGTTATTACTGAGTCTTTATATTTTTAATTTTATGTGTGGTTCGTCTGTAACCTTTTAAGTAGTTTATATGGTTGGTAGTTGGAATGGGGTAATCTCTCTTTTTTATTTCCATTGTGATATATGAGTTATGCTTTATAGTGACTTACGCCCCTTAATGGTTAGTTTATTTGATCTAATTAAGTACTAGTATTTACTGGTGGATCTTGTTCTATTGATCATTTGGTTATAGTTGCGGCGTTTAGATACTGGATATGGCTTAGACGGGTGGATGATATATTGAAGTATTGATTGCTTTGTGTATACTGCAAAGATGCGGATGTAATGACTAGGGTGGGGTAAATTAATTGTATTATTGCTGAATTGTGTAGTAAGGAATGTAGAGGGGAAAAGGATAGTACGAACTCGTATGACAGACTGTGGCTACGAGTTATATGAAGATTATTGATAATTGCTAGTGAGTATGAAGTTTTATTATTTAAGATATATATTCTAAGAGTATTTGTGAGTTTATTTTATAAATTTATAATAAGGTACTATTTATTAGATATATGCTGTTAGGAAGAGTGTATGTAATTTCTTGGTAATTAATATAATCTGATTGTGATGTTTGTCATAGTGAGTGATGATTAAGAGGTATCCATTGATTGTGTTATGAGACTTAATATTAGTTAAGCATAAGTTGTAATCTGATAGAACATAAAACAAGATATGGTTATATTATATAATTTGGTCCTATTGGGGTTTAGTGACTATAAAATAATGTAATATAGGTAGAAGGTGTACTATTGACTTCGGTATGAGACAGTAGAGGTGGTTTTAGTATGTAATGATATACTTTTCGGTGTATAATTAAGAGTGCTCATTAAGCATATATATGAGAGTATGGAGCTTATTGAGATGAATAGGTTAAATCGAATATGATGAAAAATATGATTATATTTAATATGTGTTGTTTAAAAGTAAGATGTTATGAAATTAATGTGATCTGAGATCGTTAAATATCAGTGAAGAGATTGTGATTATAGGAATACAGTGTCACTATGTTTGTTATTTATTAGTAAGATTCGTTAGATGGTAGTGATAGTAATGTAGAGAGGTAATAAGAAGTAACTAATATATATAAGGTAAAATAGATAAAAAGAAACAACACAAGAAAAAAGAAAAAAAACCAACAAATTTAATATAAACATGAATAATACTGTTATAAAGATAAGTTGAACAGGTTTAATATAATAAAAACTTGTATGATAGATGCATTGCAAACTTAATTTCAGAATGAATCTGAACAATAAAGTAAGAATTAAACTTCCATTATATTTAAAATAAATTATTGTAACACGTTAACTAAAATGTATGTCATAGGGGTTATTCATATATGCTAGTGTGCTTTATATTATTAGTGATTGGAAAGTAAGAATTTAGTAGTGGTTGAAGGAATTTAAAAGAATTGATTAATTAGCTAAATTACGATATAAATAAATAGTAAAAAAGTTTTAATAGAATAAAAGTTATGTGTTATATTATATAAAGCATAATTGATGTAAGTAGTTATCAAGTTAAGGAAGGAGTTAATTATTATATAATATTTAATTATATTAAGATGGATATTAAACAAGGTAAGTAGCTATAATAATTTATTTCATACTGATAATGACAAAATTGTAGGTACATAATAGGACAGTTTAGATGTGGTGAAATATGAGGTCTCAAGTATGCGTAAATTATACCAGGGAAATTAGTAGAAGTCTATCTTATTTTTAGAAAGTGAATTATTAATTAGATAATAGTAGGTATAAGTAAAATGAAGAGTATTAAATAGGAATATTATATATATTGAAATAATTTTTAAATAGAAATAACTATATATATATATAATATTAAGGGATGGTATCATTAATTAACTAATATGATTATGAAATTGAAAATATTTAAGAAATAGGTGTTTTATTTAGAACATCTAAAAGTTTTTTTATTTTTATTCATCAAAAATTTTATATTATAAATAAATATATATATAAATATATCTATATACGAGATAGTATACGATATACTCATTACATATAGAAAAATAACTACAATATATTTATAACTTTATTTTTTATGAAATCAAGCGAAATTAGTATCTTGTTATTTACTAAAATAATATATGCAAAATATAAATTATAATAAAAACTATAAAAAAATTATTACTAATGAATTATTTCTTAATGATAAGTTATACGAACTCTTAATACACATGAAATTAATCCAATTATATAACTAATTATTATTGTAGATAGGATGTAATAACGATTATATTTACAACTAAATATGTAATAATAAATAAAATTAGAATAATTAATAATAAAAAATAATTAGGGGAATGATAAGTACCTAGAACGGGGGTACAGAGGTGGGTAGGGAGTATATATATATATTTATTATTCCATAATACTCCCGTATTAAGGGGAGGGCGGAAGTATTAATAAACTCTACCCGGCGTAACATACTCATTCACAAATTAACTCTTATAAAAGAGAGGGGTATTCTCGAAATGTAACCTTCGGCGGGTGGCGGGATAAATATGATTACTATATACCATATCTGTTGTATTTCATCATGACCGGAAGGCTCGAATATAGGTACCTATAACCGACTATTACTTGATACCTATTCTTTTATTTTATTATAGTACGTGGTATATCTCACTTGTGTTAATTATCTATTTAGTTATTATAATTATATATATAATATATAAAATAATATAAAATTATAAATTTAACTTGGAAACGCTAAGTAACGGTTAAAACGTATACACTGGTCCTATAATAATTATTTTTGGTAAATTACTTAGTCCGTCATCACTACTATATATATATTATTTTAATATATATCTATATATATTTAGTGATGGGACATAAATCGGATATCGGCATCGAATCGGGAGGAATGGCTGTTTTAAGAATAGAATCGGAATCGGAATCGGCAAAATTTTCGTATTCTTTGACCGATTTCCTTTGGTATATTATATTGAAAATAATTTTAATTTCGAACTTTATGATATTTCAAAGACATTATTTCGAAGTCTGCCGTATTGGTTTTTAATTTCGACTTTATAATCGAATTCTAATAATTAATTAACTTAATTAAAAGAAAAACTGGATTGAGCGCGCATATTAACTTTGAGACTCAGAATGTTCATATTTAGGATTTTCAGACAGAAAACATGTGATACATGTTAGTTTAGTCATGTTATGTAATATGTTTTGATTAATTATATACCCGTGAACTCGGTAAGTAAGCAGTGAAATATTTGCCTTGTTGGCTTGTAATAATTGAAGCTATTTGAATTATAAAATTGCTATCCTTCGAGTTTTCACCTTTCACGTATTTCTAGCAGAGCATATTCTAACATAAGTAATTTGTCTCTTCAAAAATTGTTATGGATAGAATTCAATATTCCTGGTAAATAAAATTCATGTATAGTAAGGGATAACGCACCAATATGGCTGCAGGAGTTACACAACAGGATTCTCAGAATTACCTTGCTCTTTTACCTCTTTGACACTAAGTTCCTCATGATGCATATTTGATACAAATGAGACGTAAAATAAGTATGTAATCCATAGGCATAAACAAAATCGTAGGTCATTTTAACCCAAGCTATTTTCCAAAGTATGAATGAAATATCAAAACTAGATTTTAATTTACCCACACTGAATTTATCAAAACTATCCAAACGATTTTTATTAGCCTATATGAAATGCTTTCAAGAAATTTTGAACAAAAGACGGCTCTCAATTTCATATTGCAGTGATCATTCTCAAACCTGTATGCCTAGACCGTGGAAAGTTCTTGAAAATTGCTTAAAAATCCTTAAAAATTTTGTTGCCATTGTACATAGTTTATTGAGCTCAATGAATAATGGCATCGCAACATATCAAAATATGAAAATGATTTGCATTTTTAATTTTAAAAGAGTTCAGAAAAAAGAACTATTTTGAGGGATCATTTGGCCGTTCTACAGTTCAGCATGGAAAATTTCAAGTATAAAAATAGATTCAGCATTTACTTTACTGATAAGACTCTTGTGCTTGCTACCCTATCTTGATCCACGCTTTAAAATTTCATTCCTTGAGGATGATTATAACAATATAAAAAGTGGAAGTATATTCTAACATTTGGACGTGCGAAGATATATGTTGTAATAAAGGAAAGGAAAACAGTTTCCACTACTTTAAACCAAATTTTCAGCACTTTTTCTCATTTAATCAACAGAATGGGGGGCGACAAAAGTGATACATGAAATAATTGTTTAACTTCAGTTTTGAAAAGTGTTTTTTCATTAAAGAGAAAAAACTTTAAAAACACAAAGTATCTCATTCCCAAGAGAAAGACACATTATTTGAAAAAATTGCTGGCTCCCAGATGTTATAAAGGTAGAAATGAGTCAATCAATATAAAATTATGAAACATTAAAATTTCAAAAGTCCCTTCCAATGGTGGTCATCGAATAAAGGAATTTTCAGCATTTGAAACTCTAGAAAATATTCAAGCTCGTACCCTTTCGTGAAAAGTGAAAGACTCTTCAGCATTGGAGGATTAATTTATTCTCCTAAAAAATAAAGCTTCCGAAAAACGGAGAATGTTAATGTTTTTGCACTACAGCTTAAGAGTCATGATTTAACTAAAGTAATAAAATGATGATTTGCTTCTAAGATCTTACTTTTAGTAAATTAGAAGAAGGAATTTTTTTTTCTAACAAAAAAACCTCAATTAATTGCATATTATTGTAAGATTTTAAATATCATCCATTATTTTTCAGTGGTTAAATAAATAAAAAGGTAATAATTAATGTATTTCTGTCAGCAAGATCTTCACCCAATACTGTTAAATTAATTGATAAGTTTTTAGAAAACTCTTGATTTACGGGCAAAATAGCATATATGTATTTTATATATATATATTAATATATAATTATATATATATAAATATAATAACCTTGTAATATACCCCTACTCTAACCTCTCACGGCGTTGGGATTTAACCAACCTTTTTTTCCTTCCAATCCCACCCCCCCCCCCCACTCACCCCCCCCTCCCGGTTATACCCTCCCCCCCTCCCCCCCTCCCTCCCCCATCCCTCACTACCCCTACATTCTATCCACTACCTGCCCTCCCCTACTCCCCACGCCGCACCTTCTGGAACCATCCGGACATCCGCCGAATCGAGTAATACCGCGCACCACCGCGAATCAGCGCCACCTCCATATCTTGACCTGGGATCGGAACCTCGACTCGGCGCATCCTAGTGTGGAATTTGCGCACCATCCCGATACAACTCTACCTCATCCCATCCACTATACCCCCCTCAATATCCTATACTTCAAACCTAAATCATAACATCACCCTACTAACCTCCACTCTAATCACCCCTATCACAAACCACCTACCTATACTCACACACACATATATATATCTATACTTTTCTAAAAACTTCTGCTCAACATTTACAATTAAAATAGTAACCTTATCTAATAAATATATATCTTATATTTCTTATATATATATATATATATTATATAAATACTTATATATATTATTATATAATAATAATTATATTATACTTATTATTTATATAACTTATTATTTATATATTATATATATATATATATATATATATATATTTATATATATAATTTATAATATTATATATATTATATTATATTCATCAGACCAAAGTATACATACTGTACCTACGCATAAAAAATTATGTCGACTATTTTTATTTTCTTTTAATGGGTGGCGAAATTTAACAATTTCAGAATTTTTAATATATAATATATATATATATATATAATTATATTATATTATATATATATATATATAATATATATACTATATATATTATAAATATTATTATTAATTATATATATATATTTATTATTAATTTTTATATATATTATATCATTATAACAGGATCGATCTTGCGTAAACCTAAGAACCAACCTATATATAGTATATTATATATAATATTTTATATATATTATTATTATTAATTACTATTTATATATATATATATTATTATAATTTTATATATATATATTAATTGTTGTATTATATATATTACATATATTTATTCTATATTATATATTATTTATATATTATTATATTATTAAATATATATATATATAGAGTATATAATTATATACTTATATATATATATATATATATTTATATATTTATATATTATATACTATATATATTTATAATATATTATATATTTCTATATTATATATATATATTATATATATAATATATATTATATATATTATATATATATATATATTATATATGATATTATATCATATTATATTATCTATATATAATTATATATATAATATATATATATTATATATACTATATATATCTAATAAACATAATAATTGAAATAAATTGAAATTATCTTATAATTTTCTCCGGATTGGTCAGGACGAACTTTGCCAGGTACGATTTATTTTCTGATACGATTTGTGTAAATTGAAGAAATTTTGTCGAGCATTTTTATTTTAAAAATTTATTTGTTCATTGCAAATTTTTAAGGTTTTGGAAGGTTTTCTTCCTCTGGTTTTTGAGTAATCCCCGTTAAAGTCTATGAATGATACTGCTAAATACAGTGGAGGGGGGTTTTTAGATTAGAATATTAGATTCATGTATGTTCTTTTTTAGAAAATTAAGTTAGTGGTGCATGGATGTAGAGTAAATGGAAAGTAAAGAAAGTTAGAAGAATTAGGAGTGAGAAGTTAATGAACAGGGTTATATGGAAAGGTATGTGATGATGCATGTTCTCAAAATAAATCAATTGAATTTTGAAACAATATAAACTGAGAAACACCTCTGAGCAAATGAAAAAAAGTTATATTTTGACAGTTCTGCCAAATATGGCGTGTGCTAAAGTATGAAACAAGAGTGTCAGTAGTGAATGGTAAAATGAAGAGGTTATGGAAGCTGTAAAAGGTATTGAATAAGCGTAGATGAATGTGCTGAAATTCATTGATGAGATTTCGGCAGAAAGATATATAAAAATATATAGTGAGGAAAAGCTGCTTATGTTGCTTGTATTGGAAGGCAAAAGAAATAAATAAATATTTTGGAAGAAGGATGAATGGAAGCTTGCAGAGGAATAAAAAAAAACTTCTGGAATGAAGTGCAGAAGGTTAAAAAAGAGAGAAAGTGAAATCTTCATTGAATAATGAATGAGGATGGTGGTTCTTTTGTGACTGATGAAGTGAACGTGAGGAGAGTTTGGACTTTGAAGGGAACTTTTCGAAAATGTGCATAACAATGGAAGTGTTGATGTGATGTTAGTGAATGTGTTTGAATTTGATGATGTAAAAAGAAATATGCATTTTTGGAATAATGTGATTACTAGGGAGGAGGTAATAGGTAGAGCGAAAAAGCTGATGAATTGTACATTAGAAGGCATAGATGGAATTACTAGTGAAATGATCAAAAATGGATGTGAGATTGTGATTGATTGGATATCGAAGTTGTGTAACAAATCTTTTATCGAAGGTGTAGTTCCGAAAGACCGAAAGAGAGCAGTCATAGTATTTTTGCATTCACTTTTATATTTGCGGTCATTATCATAAGATGATTTCCACTTAGGCGTTTATTAAAATGCGGCCAAACATATGAAAATTGCACAAAACGTTAAAATGTGCACACGCACGCGCAACTAAACAGAAACTAAGTTTTAAATACGAAATAGAATCAAAATAAGCTCATTTCCTTGTTTTTAATGTATTTTTCCTAATTCAAAATTTAATTAAAATATTCGCATTATTTTCTGTATTTATCAATATCTTATTTTTATGTAAATTTC
>JABUQX010063223.1:12500-20459 GCA_015478945.1 Trachelipus rathkii
ATGTTTTGATTTTATTATTTTATAGAGGCTGTTTAAGTTACTTAATAACAGTCTTGAGAAAGTCTATTTTCCAATAATTGTATTATATAAATAACGGGTTTTAAATGGTTATTACTAGTTAAACATGCTCGTTTTAAAAAAATAAAAAAATGTTGAAAAGAGCGCTTTTCTGTAAGCCTTCATTTATATAATATAATATTAATTAATTATATATATACTATATATATATATAATATATAAATATATATATATAAATATATATCATATATATATACTATATATATAATATATATATGTCATCACCGCACCTTTTGTCTCCCCATTAGAAACAGGGGGTAAGTGTGCGGGTTCTCAATGCACCGGAAAACAGAACAGTTAGATCAGAAGAAGTATGACGCCCAGCCTGTCCGCTCCTTTTATAACCCTTAAGTGAGAATTTCGTCGCAGTTAGAAAAATGCACCTCTAAGCTTCATGAACTGTGACTGCGCCCTCACCTATGGGCAAATGCTCGTCAATGTAGGGTTCATCCCTTGGCTCCAGGTGGGCCACAACAATACCCTCCTCACAAAACCTCACCATTCACACTCCTATTATTCACCTTTCTTTTCGCCTCTGCCAAACTCACATCCTCTCCTCCAGACATTCTTTAAAACTGACTCAATCCCGCTTTCTTCAGCTCTCCAAAGTCAGTCATATCAGCACAACTCAACCGCTTACTATCCGCTTAACCAACAGACTACTCATCCATAACTTTCCTACATGACACCAAAATCCATCTCAATTGGTACTTTTCATTTATCTTCCTCATCTTACATTTGGTTCTTTCGCACCAACCAACAACTCCCTAATAAAGGTTCATGTCCTTTTATTATTATCAATTCTTCTCACACCTAACACGCCCTATAGATTGTCAATCTGAACACATTATACCTTTTAGATTCTTATATCCTCTTATTTTAAAAAGACCAATAGTTTCATTAATATACGATCAATACCAAGTGTAGCACACACCCTCATGTAAGACCCTAGGCGCAACTCAAGATGTGTCTCTTTACATCCACGGCAATTATTAATTTGCAACAGCCACCTTCAAGTCCATTATGCACACTTTCTCAACTACAACTCCTGGCCATCATCTCCGTTCGTCATTTTCATCCAACATACTATCCTAAAAATTAAAGCCCGAGACACTTGTTCCGGTTGATCACTATCGCCAACGTAGCTTCACAACCGAAGGCTGTCCCACGTCACATAACATATCTTACCGACTTATATTAACTTGACTTTTCAAACCCCTCCTTTTACACACCTTGCCAAACTCCTCTACCAATAATTGTCTCAAACTCTCTTCAGATTCGCTCATCAGAAACCAATAAGTCATGACCCATGATAATAAAGGATAAGGCCCAACCCAACCATCCCTTTCAAATTCCCCGTTCATTTGCTAACAAATATCCCTGCCAGTCTCACACTCTCTAATTCTTTCATAATCCCATCTATACAAATTGAATACCAAGGAGACATAACACATCTCTGCTCCACTCGCCACTATTAATATTAAACAATCACTCTCAACTCCCATTTTAATTCTTTACATCACGGCTTCACAATCCGTCATACATACCTTTTGAATTCCATTCAATAAGCCTACACCAACCACCACATATTGTCACGTAACACCTACGCATAATGAACTGCTTTCCTCACTTAATCCTATTCATAGCCTCCACTGTGCACATATATTAATAATGACTAAATACAGATTTATTCTTTTCTTCTTCTCATTTTCTCAACCTCTGTTTCAAAATATACAAGCATTGATCCACACATACCTCTAATAATTCTAAAAGCACTTTGTTCTTCACTACATTCGGGTTCTCAGCTCACTCGACGGCCCTCTTTCGGACTAAATACCGAGCACACTATCTTCCTAAACAAGCACCCATCAAACAATTCCATTATAATTATCCTACGTTAACGTTATCCCCTTTGCCTTTATCATAAGGTAGCTATTTAATTTGCTCTCCTCACATCCTCGGTACTAATCCTCCATAAACGCTTCGTTACCAATCACTTCCAAATCCACGTCAATTCACTCATCTACCTTCCGCTCGTTGATCATTTTACCAGTAAAATTTCCATCTATACCTGCAATGTTTAACCATCTCATCAGCTGTGTACACTCTGAACACATTATGTGTCCTCTCTCAATAATGACCTGAATCGCCCCAATATACCTATTCCTTTTTTGAACTATCAAAACCCACACACATTCACTATCAACTCTTCATTATCTGCACCAATGTTATGCAGATATTTCGAGCAGTGTTTCTTCCGGTCCACATTCTTTCTCACATACCATTTCATTCTAGTTAATCGAAAGCATCAATCCATATCTTCATCTATTCTATCAGGCAACTCCCCTTATTGTTCATTCTTAACCTTTGTCGCGCTTCCCTTCCGAAGAGCTTCCTATCCCCTGTAAAGGTTACCAAATTTTCATGCCTCTTTCAAATGTTCATTTAACCCCTTTTTTTTCCTCTACGTATGCATCTTTGAGTTTCCTTTTTTCCTCCCTTATATAATTTCAAACAATTCTTTCTTTAGGGAAAGGTACGTTCCGTTGTACTGAGCGGTATTCCTACTAGATTCGCATCTGACGGTTCACAGAGTGGGTTATGAGCCATAGAAATTGGTGTGAGGTTGTTTGCTCTACTAAGCGAGCCATTCCTCTTTTAGATCAATCAATTCTTCGCATGGTAAATTAGAAGTTAGCTATTGTGAAATTTAAAATTTTAGGGCAATTTGGAACGAGAGAAAGTTTGGTAATTTCAGAGTCTTTATTCATAAAACAAATCCATCCTACATTAGAATAGTGATGTTCCTTCAGTCCCTTTATATATAGCTAGCTGATCAAATAATTAAAATTAACTACCCAACATTGTCAATTCATATTTTGTCATTGTTTATAAAGCCTCTGTTCAACTCTTGGTTTCCACTAATGTTAGATCACAGGTAGATTCATTTACTTATATTTTTGTTGGTGTAAATATTTTTAGTCTTTTTTTGAAACGTTTCAACTTTAAAAATTTAGTATGTTTAATTTTCAATCTTGTAAAGTATTTGTTTTAATGTTTAACTTAACTATTTATTAGTGAATTTTTTGTAACTTTTTAAAGCCTTGAAAATGAAAAGGATATTTTTCCTAAAAAGAGGGTGTAATAATAAATAAATGAACTTCGTTTATCGGTTCTTCTTATATTATATTATAATATAATATATATAATATTATATATAATATAGTAAATATACTATATATATATTTATATATAATAGTAGTATATATATAGTATATATATATATATATATATATTATATATTGTATATATATATATAGATATATATATATATATTCTAGGTATATATATATATATAATATACATAGTATTATATATTATATTATATATATATATATATAGTAATATATATATATAATAATATATATATAGTATACAACCAATATATGTATGTATATATGTATCTATCTACTAACGTATACTTAATATATATATAATACTATAACGTATATATATAATATATACATATAATTATCTTTTATTAAAGTAATATATATATAATAGTATATATTACATATAGCAAATATCGGACAAAATAAGATTTTGATCTTTCATATATTAAAAATTTCTTCTGGCGTTGAATTCTGATCATCATATTTTATAAGAAAGTGCGAGCCACGTTCTGGCTTTAATTGTGTATTTAAATACATAAACGTCATCTTCGTTGAGAATTCCAAAAGTCTGTTCTTCGTCTGAGCTACAAATTGAAAAAACAAAATTAATAATCAAAAATTTCTTGTGAAATAAATCTAGATTTCTCTGGTTTATTTTTATGCAAGGGAGTTTGCCAGTGGGAGTTTATTTTCTGGAAATATTCTTGATAGAGAAATCTGATTTGATTAACACTACTTACTAACTTTGTGTATGACGATTTCTTCAAATACTTACAAGTTTGCCACAATAAGTACAACATCTTCATCAGGAGTTACAAAGGCAGTTGTTTTTAAATTATCATTATCAACTTCACTGTAAATATTGACCGATCCTCGAACAATATTTCTTGAAAAGAGGCTAAGAGCATAGTAGAGAGGCTGAATGTAGAACTCATCTGCAGTCTGTAGGGAAATAAGAAATATTTCTTTAAAAGTACTTCACACTTCACATCTTAGAAATTATTTTTATGTTAATACATTTTTTTCTTTTATTTTTAATGTATTAATTATTTTAGTCAGTAGTAATAAGCTTTCATTTTTATTTTTTCAAATTTTAAATGTTTCAAAATTTTACTACTACTAAAATAATTAATACATTAAAAATAAAAGAAAAAAATGTATTAACATAAAAATAATTTCTAAGATGTGAAGTGTGAAGTACTTTTAAAGAAATATTTCTTATTTCCCTACAGACTGCAGATGAGTTCTACATTCAGCCTCTCTACTATGCTCTTAGCCTCTTTTCAAGAAATATTGTTCGAGGATCGGTCAATATTTACAGTGAAGTTGATAATGATAATTTAAAAACAACTGCCTTTGTAACTCCTGATGAAGATGTTGTACTTATTGTGGCAAACTTGTAAGTATTTGAAGAAATCGTCATACACAAAGTTAGTAAGTAGTGTTAATCAAATCAGATTTCTCTATCAAGAATATTTCCAGAAAATAAACTCCCACTGGCAAACTCCCTTGCATAAAAATAAACCAGAGAAATCTAGATTTATTTCACAAGAAATTTTTGATTATTAATTTTGTTTTTTCAATTTGTAGCTCAGACGAAGAACAGACTTTTGGAATTCTCAACGAAGATGACGTTTATGTATTTAAATACACAATTAAAGCCAGAACGTGGCTCGCACTTTCTTATAAAATATGATGATCAGAATTCAACGCCAGAAGAAATTTTTACATATATGAAAGATCAAAATTTATTTTGTGATATTTATATATATATATATATATATATATATATATATACCAGATAAAGAAGTCATTTTTAGTAATACATATATATATATATTATAGTTTAATTTGAAAAGCATCAGAAATCACAACACATTTTAATCAAATTTAGCAGTAATATATATTATATTAACCGGTATGCTATATATATAAATATCATATATAATAATAGTATATATAATATAATAGTATACACACTATATAATAAGACCAGTATAGAGTACTAGATGGTAATATATAATATATATATACCTATAGTTAATATACTATAGTAGTATAGTTAATATATATATTAAATATAGTAGTATATTAATATATATATATATTATATATATATATATTATATTAATGCTATATATACATTATATTATATTATATATACTATATAATTATATATATATATATATATAACTACTAGAAGACCGGATAATACTAAGTTTCACTTTTTTATTATTAACAGCCCTGAAACCGTTTCGGAAATATCCTTTTCCATTTTCAAGGCTTAAAAAGTAAAAATACTAATAAATAGTTAAGTTAAACATTTAAAACAAAATACTTACAAGATTTGAAAATTAAAAATACTAAATTTAAAATTGAAGTTTCAAAAAACTAAAAAATATTTACACCAACAAAATAAGTAAATGATTACCTTGTCTACATAGTGGAACACTCAAGATTGAACAGATTTAAAAAATGACAAAATTATTAATGACAATGGTTGGGTAGTTAATTTTAATTATTTGATCAAGCTATATATAAAGGGACTGAAGAAACATCACTATTCAATGTAGGATGGATTTGTTTTATGAATAAAGACTCTGAAATTACCAAACTTTCTCTCGTTCCAAATTGCCCTAAAATTTTAAAATCACAATACCTAACTTTATATTTACATGACGAAGAATGATGTCTAATAGAGGAATGCTCCTTAGTAGACAACCTCACACCAATTCTATGTCTAACACTCCTGTGACCGTCAATGCGAACTCTTAGAATACGCTCAGTAACAACCTAAACCCGACGTACTTTCCACTAAGAAAGAATGTTGAAATATATAACTTATATATATTATATATATAAGGAAACACCTAAGAACACATGGAGAGAAAAAAAAGGTAAATGAACAGTTTGGATAGAGGATGAATGGAGACTTATAGAAAAACAATAATGAAGCTGCTTCTGGAAGTGAACTGCCAACTGGATTGCCCGGCAAGTAAGGGGAGTTCACTGCTGTAGGACAAAATAATGAATATGGATGATGCTTTCGCTAACTGATGTAAAGGATGTGAGAAGAATGTGGAGGGTAACAACTTTCGATATCTGCATAACATTGTAGTAATGAAGAGTTGATAGTGATGTGTTGGTTTGATAGTTCAAGAAGGAATAGGTATTTTGGGGATCAGGTCATTATTGAGGAGGACATAATGTGTAGAGTGAGAAAGTTGAAGAATGGTACATTCTTGCAGGTATAGATGAAATTAACTGGCTATGAAGATGATCAGAGTCCGGAGGTGAGAATGGTATGTGAGGCCTGGATTTTTGGAAGTTGTCGGTTAAACAACAGCGTTTATGTGTAGGTATACGTTCCGAGCGATTGGAGGAGAGCATTAATAGTACCCTATTCACATATGAAAGGCAAGATAAGGGTAACTGTAGGGAATTAATAATGTGAATTACAGTATTACTGGAGTGTTTGTAGGAAGATGATGTGCTGGTATTTGGTCGAAAGAAGGGCCGTAAGAGGTGACTGGGAACCGATTGGCTGAGAACAAAGTCTTTAGAATCTTTAGAGGATGTGTGTGATCAAACTCTTGTGATATTGAACACAAATGATTGAGAAAATTGAGAGAGAAAAATGAGTTAGTTTACTCTGATTTTATAATGTGCCAACAGAGGTAATAATAGGATTAATAGGAAAACTCTATGGCGGTGTTAGTGATATAGTGGTGTTGGTGGTAGTCTTTTTGAATGGAATCAAAAGTATGTATGACGATAGTGAAGCCTGTGTGTGCAAGAATAAATGGAGTTGAGAGTGATTTTGGTTTTAATGTTATAGTGAGTGAGGCAAGAGATTTGTGTTATGTCCTTCCTTGGTTATTCAATTTGTATATGGATCTGGGGAATCTAATAAAGAATTTAGAGGTGGAGGCAGGATATTGGTAGAATGAAGGAAATGACAAGGGAGTGTGGTGGTGGCCTACCTTATTATTATATCGGATGAATAATGGGTTTTGTGTAGCGATCTAAGAGAGTTTGAGAAGGAATTGGTAGAGGGATTGCTGGCAAGTGCTGTAAAAGGAGGGGTTGAAAAGTCAACGTATATACAGGGTACAGATAGTGGTTGTTGAATGATGGCACAGCCCTTCGGTGGTGAAGCCTAATGTTGGATAGGAGCAACTGGAACAAGTGTCTCTGTTTCTAATTATTTAGGATATAGTGTTGGATGAAAAAGAGGAACGGATGGATGCAGAGTGTACGGTGAGAAAGTTCTGTGAATGACAATGAAGGTGGCTTGTGCAATTTAATCATTGGTGGATGTAAAGAGACACTCTTGATGGCGCTAGGGTCTTACATGAGTGTTGCTTACCGTGTTGATGTAGTAATTTAATCAATCTAGGCAAAATAAAAGTATCAGTAATCTAAAGTATACCTTGTGTTCCCGCAGCATGGACATATCTTAGGGGCCGTTGTGGTAAGGGTGTGGAAACGAATGAATAAAAATAATCGGAATGTAACCTAACTTGGGAGAGTTTGTGTGGTTGCGAAGATAAACGGTAAAATTCGGAGAGAATATGAAAAGTACATTTCGAGATGTTTGGTCATGTGAGAGAGTATGATGATAGTTCCTGTTTTGGTTAAGCGGAATATATAAGCGGAGGTGTGCTGAGAATGACTGGACTGGCGACGACCGTGAGAGGAAAGTTGA
>JABUQX010063224.1:0-2500 GCA_015478945.1 Trachelipus rathkii
CGAGTGTGTTGGGAATTGACCGGATGGGAGACAGAAAAAAGTGGATGAGTCAGAAAAGGAATGCCTGAAGGAGAGAAATGTGATTGGCAGAGGCGAGAAGAAGGTGCATAACAGGAGTGAATGGTGGGTTTGTGAGGAGGTTATTGTCGTGCCCACCTGGGCCAAGGAAGAACCCCACAGTGACGACGAGGTCATTTGGAGGGTCAATCGCGGTCCGTGAAGTCTCTAGGGTGGATTTTTTCTGACTGCGACGAAGTTCTTACTAATTGGTATATAGGGGCCGGTAAGGCTGGCTTTTCTTTCTACTGTGCTTCATATTCTCTATCTATTTTTATGTTTCCGGTATATGTTACGCACCTTGCTCCAGTCTTGGGGAGATAAGATGGGTGGTGATGATGATGATGTATATTATATGATATATATATTATATATATATATATATATATATATATTATATAAAGATATATATATTTATATATTATATATTATATATATATATATATATATATATTATATATATGCAGTTTCATAAAAGTACTTGTACTGTGTACTTGTACTTGGATACCATGTACTTGTATCTTGGTACTGTATTCGAACAAATTCTAGAGTAATTGGTACTTGTACTTGTACTTGACAAAATGTAGAGTATTTGTACTTGTACTTGTACTTGAAAAAAATGTTACTTGACCCAAACCTTTTATATTCTACTTGTGTATTTAATATAAATATAATATATAATATATATATATAATATATATATATATATAATTAATATAATATAATAATATATATATATATATATATATATATATCCAAAGTATGTCGGAAAAGTTTCATACAATATGCTGGGAAATAAATGGTACTAACATTTTGAGGTTTACCTCTTAATCCCCTTCAAAATTTTACCCATGGTCGTCAACGCACTTTGTCCAACGAGTTTGCCATTGATTGAAGCATTTCTGGAGCCTCTATTGGAATCGTCCTCAATTCTGCTGTCGCTTTGGGCATAATTTCGTCTCCGCTGTCGAAACAGGTGTCTTCATTGGAGATTTAAGCTTCGGGAAAAGCCAGAAGTCACACGGAACCATGTCCCGTGAGTACATTGCCTGGCAAACGATTTAAATGTTTTCCTTTGCCATGAAATACTGGATCAGAAGTGAGGAATCAGCTGAGAAGTTATCGTTATGTAATTTCCAGTTTTGGAATAACCGCAGATTCCCGTCATTTACGACGAGCTGCAACACACAGACGAAGGACGACGTCGCGATGGTACTCTTTAGTTACCGTTTGTCCTTCAGGCACGTATTCGTGATGCACAATGCTATGGGAAACGAAGAAAACAATCAGAAATGCCTTGATCTTTCTCACCTGTCGTGCTTTTGTCGGGTTTCGGCGAGGTTAAATGCTTCCACTGTGATGACTTGACTTTGGTTTCTGGACAGAACCCATTCACCCAGTTAAAACGGTATTGAGAATCTCTGCATTCCTGTTGACTGTTTCCAGTATGTCTGTGCGACGTAGTCTGACTTCCCTTTGTTCCTGCCTAAACAGTTTTGGCACATTTGTCTACCACCCTGTGCAATCATAAGTCATCCCGTAAAATTACATAACAGAATCTTTGCTGATTCCGATGTCATGTCATCACTTTACAATGGTTTCTGCAATCCTGAGTGCTGACGGACTTCCTGAAAGATGTTCAATCTCGGATAACGTGAGGCCCTTTATAAACCGGCTGTACTAGAATTTTATTTGGGTAACCCCCATTACATCATCACTAAAAGTTTTTTTGAATCTTGCCAATTGTCTCCGCCTGCCTATCACTAAACTTCTGATAAAACTTCATGCAGTATCTTTGCTCAACACCTTCCGTCATCTAACTCTTAATACAACACTACCTCAGTCGGCAGCAGCCTGTCAGCTATACTGACGTGTCCGGCATAGCCATAGTCAACAAAGCACAGTGGCAGGTAAAAGTTGACCAACAAAGATCTTTCTGTAAAATTTTCTTTAAGATATTGGTCTCTTATATGCGGCCTACCTTTTATTTGCCGCGGACCAGCTAAATATTTGACAATTTATAATAGCCTGGCAATATAAAACATGCAAAACTCATATTGAAAGAAAATAAATTGGGCTTTTATTTGAATTAAGAACATTTACTGTCATACATTGTAACTTATAAAGTAGGTATATAATAATGAGAAAATAAACCTACTAAATTTAACGGCTTCTAAGTCCTTACTCCCTTTCAGCATATTACATCAATGTTTGGTTAAAAGTTTCCTAAAGCTAGGCGAAGGGAAGAACCTATGAACCGGTCAGACGCTTCCTTGAACCTTCAGTTGAGGAAAACTGCTTTGGTGCCATTATATTTGAAAAAAACTAATTTTCTTCTTCAAAAAATAGGGCTGAAATTTCACTGCTTAGTCTTGTCAATAATAATTTTAAATAAATCTTCATCACTTTGAGTTAAATTTTATTTGCAAGATTCTTGAAATTT
>JABUQX010063224.1:22500-25000 GCA_015478945.1 Trachelipus rathkii
TCAAGAAAACGGATTAAAATATCTTTGTTTCTGTTCATTTAACATTGATTTTGACACGAGATATTCCCATTTCCTCATTAATTAATTAACAGAAAGCTAAACGTCTGTTCCAAATACCAAATTGCTTGAAAAAATTTTTTTCGATGTTTTCGCGAAAAATTTTCAAAGCAAGCATCACATTAATATGATTAAGAGAAATTGCTGTCACTGATGATGGATGCTGCAATATAGTACACTGTAAATCTTTACCGTGAAATTTACGGTACTTGGCCGGCATCTCGCGCTGCCAACCAATTACCGTAAAAAAGTACTGCTACCTTATCTAATAAAATACGGTCGCCGTTACTGCATTGAAAACGGTGACCGTATTTTATTATATAAGGTAACCGTATTTTTTACTGTAATTGGCTGGCAGAGCGAGATGCCGGCCAATTACCGTAAATTTCACGGTGAAAGATTTACAGTTTACTTAATGGAAGAGTGAAAGCTAATAAATTTGAAATCATAATTAAACTTATAACCAATTGACTAGTGATTACAGATTTCAATATGTTTGAGGTTTTTGAAGAAGGTTCAATATCTTGTTCCATCTGAAGCTCCTCTAGAGCTTCAACATTGCTTTTAAAACTATTCTAAATTTCTACAATCCATCGTAACTTATCACCCACCTTGTTTACCACATTCGTGATAGTTCTGTCCATTTAACTTTTCACCCACCTTATTTTGTACATTCGTATTTGTGTTAGTTCTGTCCATTTAGTCTCTTGGAAAAATTTTTTGCTGTTAAGATACAGTAATTATCCGCCTTAGTGACCTAAAATAATGCCCAGTGGTTTTCACTGTGTCAATAGTTTCTAATGTGTTTCACTCCATACGAATATGATCGGGCAAATATGCGTAGAATCCCACTTTATATTTAGACAGGGTGAACACCTCTAAAATTTTCTTTATTGTTGTTGCGCCATTATCGTAGTTGTCCACTGTTTATTTTAACCCTTGTAGTGTATTGCCTCCGCTAAAGATTCTCTTTTTGTGTTTTCAACAGACCCTAAACTAGGGGTTCAAAACATTTTTTTTTTTGCTTGTGGACCCCCTGAGTCCTATCTTTACGCACGTGGACCCCCATATACTCGGATGTAATATTCTGAATGTAATGTGTAATAGTCCGAAATAAAAATTATTCCTTGTTTTGGACCCCTCAAAGCTTCTGTGGACCCCCTGAGTCCTATCTTCACGTTTGTGGAGTTCCACATTTCGGATGTAATATTCTGAAAGTAATGTGTAATATTAAAATATAAAAATTATTTCTTGTTGACCCCTTCAAAGCTTCTGTGGACCTCGGTTGGGAAATGCTGCCCTAAACATAAGAAATCTTCACGAACAAAAATAAGTTTTCCTTATGGCTTATACCTATTAATACATACTCTTCATTTGCATTAATTATTATTTTTATTTTTATTATTAATTGAAATTAAGAGACTCAAGTAATCAAAATTTTTGATAGTTTAAATAATTTCGGGGGTTCATCCCCTTAAATCACCCATCAATAGCTACGGTTAACTGACATTATTATAGATTATTATCGTATAATATTGATATTTAAATATATATTTATATACTATATATATTATGTATTTATTTAATAAAAGATAAAATATATATTATTATATCAAATATCTCTATATATATATATTAGATAATTATATAATATAGTTTAATAAAAATAAAAAATAAGCAAAAATTTTGTTCAATGTTCAATTGTTATATGACCAATATTATTTATTAATATACAGCCAATCACCCTCCCTAGACCCTAATTCTATTTCATAGTTACAATAGTATGAATTAAATTACTAAGAATATAATAGTTTATAGTGTAATAATATATTAATATAATTGTAAAATTAATGCTATATAATAGCTAACATTAATTTAATAGTTAAACTTAAATATAATTAATATAAAGATCATAAAATAGTAAAGTTAAAGAAATAAATACATGCAAATACTAAATAACATTTCTTTCAAAGTAATATTAAAATATGTTTATTAACCATAAAAAAGGAATTGTTTTTCTTCGTATTCCAAAAGCGTTTCTTCTTGTTATCTTTTTTTTTTAGTGCTAAAAAAAAAAAAAAAGAAAAAAAAAAGTTGTACTTTATCTTTAAAATTTCTTAAAAGATATTTCTTATTTTATTGATATATCTTATATTTTTTGTTTTTTTTCTTTTTTTTTGTTGCTTTAGACACAACACATAGACAGGAGAACCTTTCAAGGCTGAAAATATCTTTTTTCTTTCTTGTTGCGGATTTTCTTCTATCATATGATCAGAAAGAAGCATTGAAAGGTGCTTTCTCAGCTCAAAGCAGGAGAAAAGAGCGCTTAAAGTTTATCAAAGTTGTAACTCAACATAATAATAATAATATTTCTTAATTATTTTTTTTTCCTTTCTCGCCATTAGACACTAATATAATATTACTAATACTTATAATAATTATT
>JABUQX010063224.1:27500-44464 GCA_015478945.1 Trachelipus rathkii
TTGGTAATACATGAACTTGTAAAATCAATTTTCATTATTTTAAAAAAAGGAAAAAATGGAATAAATGTGCGAGAGATTAGACTATTTCTTGTGATCATGCCTGAAGCATGCAGAAGATAATATTGGTATAATATAAATAATAGATATATATAATATATATAAAATATTATAATTATTAATATATATATATATATAGTGATTATTATTATTATTCAATAATATTAATATTATTTGATATATATTATTATTTATATTTGATAAGTTATTAATTATAAAGATTTATATCGTTATTATATATATTATTATTTAATGATAAATAATATTACTAATCATATATGTAAATATATTATATACTATATATATAATGTAAATATATACTATAAATAATAAAGGTATATATATATATATATATATATATATATATATATATATATAATATATATATATATATAGTAAAATATAGATATATATATATATTATATTGTTTATTTTTTTTGCCCCTCCTTTTTGAAAAGGCATTGCCGTGAGTTGGGTGGTATTCATGTAATATATGTAATATAGACATAGTATTAGTATTATATAAATTTAATATTATATATATTATTATATTTATATAATATTTATATATATTATGATTATATTTATTATATATAATTATATATATAATATATATTTATTATTTATATATATTATATATTATTATATGTATTTATAATATATTATATATATATATATAATATATATAGGACCTTATCTGTTTCACGACTCCGTCACTGCTTTGAATTTTGTTTGTGTTTTTTTTTTAATATAGTGAGTAGTGGTAAGATATGATACTAACAATCAATTTCAGTGGTAACGGACATGATTCGAAAATATATAGGACCTTTCCAGGGGTTTACGACTCCGTCAGTTGTTAATTTATTTTTTTTTTTTTTTTAATTATATGTCTGAAAAGTGATACTAACAAATAAATTATTAATGTAACGGACAGGCTTCAAAAAGTTTCAAAAATATTTTAAATAATTTTTTAAAAAAATAATTTTTTATAATATTTTTGTTTTATTTTTGTTGGGGGTGTTTGTGAGTGTGTAGGAATCACCAAGGGTAAACCGCAAAGATGGCAGGAGGTCGGGGTATCTCTACGTAGCACTTCCGGGAACGAACAGGGTGATCTATTTCCCCCCCCCGGGGTATGGGTCTCCAGAACTCCCGCTCTTTGGTATTATTTGGGTGTCGCGGGGTGTTCTCTACCGACCCCTCCCCCATATCGGTATATGTGCAATACGTCCCCTCCCTCTGTCCCTCGTTTGGCTCGTAGCCACTCCCCCTAAATATATAATAAATGTATGAGATACTTATTATTATATATTATATATTTATTATTTGATATATATAAGGAGGTACTCATATAGCCATATACTTATTATATATTTATTAGATTATATGAGAATAATATATGAATATATATTAGTAGATATATTTATATATATTACATTTACTATAGCTAAACTATAACATTCGATAAGATTTTTTAACCCTACAATATATGGTTTTTATATTAGAGGCGCTCAAACTTTTCGAGATTATTTTTCATTTTTTGAAATAAAAATAACTTTTTTAGCAAAAATGTGATTTTTAAAAAATATTGAATAAATATTTTCGAACTTTCTTGAAATCATTCTTCCATCTCGACTCTTATTAGTAGTGTATCACATTAGTAGCAAATATTAAATATAAGATATACCAAAAAAAATTTTCCCCTAAAAAACTGTACGAGGTTCGCCAATCAGAAATAGACCTATATATATATATATATTATATATATATTAATATTATAATAGTGAGTATAGTGTTGAATATATTATAATAAATATACTATATTAATTTATACTATATAAGTATGATATATTTATGGAAATATATATATATAATGATATATATATATTATATTTATATATTATAATAATAGTATTATTATATACTATTATATTTATAGTATTTTATATCTATAGTATTATATATATCAGGGGCGGGTCGTCGTACAATTTATAGGTGGTTGCACCTGACATTTCGAAAGAAATATACTTATATTTATAATAATAGTATAATTTTTAATGTATATTATATATATATATATATATATTAATAATATATATAATAACTTACGTTATATTAATTATTTTATATATAAATAATGATCTATTTAAAAATAGTAATATAATATTATATATTATATTTATAATATTTAAATATTATATATATATATATGTTATATATATATAGTATATATATATGGATCACGTCGATTTCCGCATCCACCCTCCATATATATTATTAAAAACGTTCAAACTTTTACAGCGATTTGTATGAGAAATTATCGATCATCATTTCACAAAATTGAAGTGAAATGCCGAATATTTTACAAATTGAACACAATAATTAGTTATAATTTAAAGCAGCTTCACACTCTAAAAATATTTAAAAAAAAAAGTGTCAAATCTTTTGTAAAACTAATTAAAACTCATAGGGCTAAACCTTTGTTAGCGCTTTAGTATAAAATCTAATTTGGAAAAGTAACATATAATTTGTATAGAATTATTATCATACAACTCATGATACCTCAATGTTATTTGTATATTTATTTATTTCTCTCTGCATTGTTAAAAAATAAAATTAAAAATTGAAAGTTTAAATTTAAACAAAAGTCTACGGTAAATGAAATGATTGTTTCGATTAAGTTAGATTTTAATTGGCCTTCGCTCTTTCTTACTTTGTTTTGCCAATTATCAAACATAAGTTCAATTGTTTGATAAAAGCTAGATCAAGTTTCAAATCATTGTAAATGATTTACTTATAACTTATTTATGTTATTTAACATTGTAGTATATAGTATATTATATATATATATATAGTATATATATATATATAAATATATATATACTATTTTATATATATATATATATAAGATATATATTATTTATATATTCTTTAATATATTATAAATATTTAAAGTACTATAAATTATCAACCATTGTATCAATATATTATATATTAGTACCACATAACAATACTCGATACATGATATTTTTCGGGTTATCTATATTTATACGCTTAACGAAAACTTCGTAACGGTTGGATAGGGTACCTAATAACAGTCTAAAACACCCACCCTCCTCATCCTTCACCTCACCTACACTTCCTCTATATATACTCTTCGCATCGTCCTCACCGATCCTGCCATGCACATGCACTCGCGATCGCACGCAGTAGACACTACCGTACGTGCACATAGAGACACCATCGAGTTGTATAGAAGTAGAGATGACCATTGAGATGAGAGAGAGAGATTGATTGAGAGAGAGTGATAGTACTTGTAAGTCAGCATAAAGAGAATTATTAATTATTCCTGACACTAACACTAATATCACAATATAAAGCAAAGGAAGATCTGAATATATGTACACGACCAAGCTAACTCCAATACATGAATCTCATATACTGATCCGCACGTAGGAACGTAAAGATTTGGGGAGAAGCGATGAAGGTCATGCTAATTATTCCGAGATCTGATTCGATATACAAGCACAAGAGATGAATGAATGTAACAGATATATGAAAAGGAAGACAAAGCGAGTGTGTTACTTAGAATAGTGCAGAAACGCGCACAAGAGTTGATAAGGTAGAGTTACACGCGTAAGCCAGCGCACAGTTGATTAACATATCAGTGATTCCTTCACGGACACATTTTTCTCCTCAAATATATAGGCATATAAGGAAGTGTTGGTAAAGTGTCTGTAGAGCACTATCATGTTTAGGGTTGATTCATTTGGGCACTAACAATTCCGCAATATGAGAACGTTTTTTGTCATCATAGAGACAATGAAACAAAATTCAATGGTATGTAGTATATGCAAGTGAGTAGATGAACACAGAGAGCTTATATAACTGTCTCTATACACTATCAGATAATATCTTCATCGAGCACGAATAATTAAAAAATCTTTATATAAGTTAGGACATAAATACAGATCAGATAGTTAGACCTACTTATTCTCGAGTATCAGTGGGCACTCAACCGCTAGGAGAGTTCTTGCGAGTATAAACATGGTGGATTGTTAGAGCATAACCTTGCACACATCCAGGTCACACTGAGCGCACTCTTATCATGTACAATTATTATATATTATATTAATATTATAAGTTATTATATTATATAGGCTATATAATTAACTAATAATATATTAAATAGTATATATCTATATATATATATATTATATAATATTACAATATAGTTATATACTGTATTATATATAGTATATGTTATATATATATATATATTAATATAATTAATATATATATATATATATTATATATATATATATATATAATGATTATAGTATATGAATAATATAATATATAAATAGTTACTTATATTAAATTAATATTATTATGATGTATATAATATATATATTATGAGAGTATGGTGTGTTATTATTATTTATTTTTGTACTTAATTAATAATAATATTACATTTATCTGGTTAAGTTTCATCCGCGAAAATCATGTTTTTCTTATAATCCAAACCACATCTACCTATTTCGAGGGTGATTGGTAGTGTTATTTATTATGAGAGTGAGAAATTCTATTTATACCAGGCGCTTAATTATTTTCACAACTTATATTGAATCCGCTTTGTATACGTGATCTTCATTGTCCATGTGTCATCTACTGTGATGAAAGTCTAGAGTTATTTCATGAAATGTTCATCTCTCTATGTTTGAGAAAATGTATTAAGTTCTCTAGAACACACACTAAAAGGTACGCTGTTAACTTTATCATTAAAAATGATGATACATACTATCTCTATACGAGCTAATTTAGTATATGATGAGTGATCTATGCTAGTTGTATGAGTATATGATGTAAAATGTTAATGAAAAATAAATGAATAGCTATTATATATATGGTAATTACTATAATTAATAATTAATCTGAATGTAGATAACTCATAATAATTCGTAGTGTATTTTTTTTCAATTAAGAGATAATAAAGCTCTAATGTGTTCAATGATAGGAGTAAGGTCTAAAACGTTCTATGTGGTCACTAATTATATATCACAAATCTCTAATTGAAATTATGTGTTTCATATGTATAGTTACAAGTATATTATGAAATATAGAATTGTTTGAGTTAATGTGGTAAAATTCCCTTCTATACGACATACAGACACATCACTACTACATATAATTAATATATAATTAATTCTTATATACTATATATCTAATATATATAATTATAATATTAAATTAATATAGATTTATATTATATTTATAATTAACATTATAATATATTATCGTTAAATAATATTATATAGTCATTACTATAATATTAATCATAGTAGTACATATTATTACCTACTGATAACCACCTCATCAGAGACAGTATGCTCTGTTAAATTAGAGAAAGCGTAGAATGTAATAGCTATCTAATAGTATAATTGCCTACCATATAGATACGAACCTAATGATACCTTCTACCTCTACGTACTCAGTCTATGTTACCTATTAGATGCCAGGGCATAATCACGGCTAATTTTTAAATAGTCGATACGTTCATCTAACTCTCTTATACAAAGATTCGCAGCTTGATGAAGTTCTTTAGAGTTTAATATTGAGTGTACTTGCTTTATTTAGATTAAATAGATTCGATTAAAGGAACGTATAATATGATTGTGATTATAGTTAATGTTTATTGTCCATTTTCGTAAGCTACTAGATGTTTTATGAGTAAAAATTTTATATTCAAGTTAGTTATTTATATAGAGGGTAATATATACTATATGAAGTCTGATATGTCAGAGATACGAAAAGGTAGAAGAATGAGTAACGAAGACAAAAGGGTTTCGATAGGAAAAAGGTAAAATATATATATAATATTATTGAGATTAGGTTATATATATAACATATATAATTTTTAGACAAATAGCTAACACTTTATAAATTAGCTCAGTACCTATTAGTATAGTAGTATATGAAAGACGAAGTATATATGTATATATACAAATTATATGTTATAATATAATTTTAATGATTAGAGTATATATAATAATATATAATAAATAATTAATATATATATATATATTTAATATATATATATAATATATTATATATAGTAGTATTTTATCAGTTATACAATTTTAAAATATGTCGATCTATATTATTTCATGATATTTCTACTGTATAGAGTATATAATATATGCTACTAATAATATAGATAATAATAAAATTATTTCACTGTTGCTAATATAGTATAATATAAGAGACATAATATAGCTATAGGAAATATAAATTTGTATGTAAATATTTAAAACAATTCTAAAGATTGATAGAAGTGTCTAATTAGTTCTATTTTGACTTGCACCTTTATTCTATCTATATATACCATATTCTTAGTTAATGAGCAGTTCATTGGACAATGTTTATTAAATATGATAATGATATAAAGATATCATTACTTATCTGTAACTATCTTTGTTCCTATATCATTATAGCTGTAATATATATAATATAAACAAGAGAACAAAGACAATAGAAAAGAACTAAGACTATCTTATGCTTCTCAAAGAGGTCCTTAACTCTTATATGTCTCTTTCATTCTATTTTGACACGATACCGTTGTAGACACGCTCCTGTGGGAGATCTTGTAGATATAAAGAATTATGTATATGAAGAATTAGGTAGAATTGTAACTACACAGATAATTTTTTGAAGACAAAAGGTCACTTTCTCTTCTTGGAGCTGAGAAAGACCAACATTAGAGATAATCCTAATCGTAGACAGCGAGCAGAAGTTATATACGAAGAGATCAAGGCTCATTTTTTTTATATTTTTTTTGTAGAAGTTATCTGCTTGTTTCTTACTCTTTAAGACAACCGATAAGGGTCGTAAAATCTCCTACCTGTAGACGTGTTAAGTCTGCGCGAGGACTTGCGACCGAAACCATTAAGGCATCTTAGTAAAAAGCATGAAGTTAATTCTAATCTTCATACTTAACGATTGATTTTAAAAGTTCTATGTGGACGTGTATGCGAAAAGAGTCGTTCTTACGATACATGCTATTACTATGAGGTTATTAGATTGAGTCTTAACGAGCTTCTAACACAAGACATGCTCTACTGAGTACTGTGTCTGTCTGAGCTCGTCACTCTCATGTCCTCTACAACAGGGGGTGGGCATGGTGATATAAGCCTCCATATACCTAGTCCATATTGAGAGATAGATAATATATATATATATATATATATATATTATATATATATATATAATATATATATATAAATATTAATATAAATAATATTTTAATATATTATTAATATATATATATATATTATATATATAATATATAATATAGTAATATTAATATATATTTATATATATTATATAAATATATTAATATATATATATAATTTAATATCAAATAAGTTGCTAGCTCCCAATTTGCTACTCTATTTATATAGAGATACTATATATATTGAAATATTATAGTAATCATGTTAAATTACCATATCTTTATAATTTACATTATTAATTCTTATAAGCAATATAACTTAGCATGTAAACGCATCACTAGGTCACACCTAGCCAGCCTAGTACTTCTTAACTCGGAAAGGCATATACTCTAATTAAAGGAGCTACTATAGGTATTCCCACTATAAAGTTATTCTTCTGATTTAACCAATAATGAATCATAAGCTATATTATAAGCATATTATAACCTATAACGATTTCAAGCTAGTCGTAAACAATCTTAACTCTACCTATATATTTATTATAACTTACTTAACTACTCCCTTATACTTCTAATTTGATATATATATACATAACCTTACGTAACGTATCATAACCTCACTTTATGTAATTTTACTTTATATAGCTTTAATAAAAATATAAAAAACTAAAAAAAAATAACACGTTCCCAGGATAAACCGTTTGTAACTATTTATCGATAAAGAATCCAAAGAAAATAAAAACTAAAAAATAAACGCACTGATTATTTACCTCTTTTTTTCCCACAATAATATTTAAGGTGAAACGCAAATCTCAAATGTTACCATATATATATATATATATATAATGATCATATATAATTATTGTATATTTTTAGTATTATTATGAGCATAGTATGACACGTACCATCATTAATCGTCATTATTATTCCCTGAGAATCTACTATTGAGTATATCTGTATTAACATAATCTTGAAATCAAATATATTGTAGCTCAATGGTACAAAAGCAGCCGACGCATACACCCTACTCTCGGCGGGTATATATATTACGCAAGCCGTAAGCTAGACAAGAAAGTAAAAGTATATAAGCAAATGATAAATGTGATGAGTATATATAGTATTACTTATAATATATGAGTAACGGTCCATCTAACAATTGCTACTATCATTCGGGGGGTATCTATATCTATATCATATTATATAAGCTGCCCAGGCCATATCATCTATTAATACTTGTACCCTCCTACCTATGGGAAAGGGTAGTAGATAAATAGGAGATAAGTATAACGACTCAGTATGTGACATATATACTTATATGTGTGATAGTAGTATACAAAAATTAGAACTAGGATTAGTATATAATAGATACTTAACACTATCAGTTAAGAATTAATATCACCTACAATAGAGTTTAAAGTTAAAGCTATATTAAATATTTTCGTATATTTTCTTGTTTTATCATATCTGATTACAAAAATTAAATAAAGGTAATATTATATATGTCTCTAAGCGTCCGAGTTACAGATTTTCTATGAGGTTACTTTAGAATAAGTGACAGAATATGTAAATAATAGCCAATTAGATGTTAATATTAGAGCAGTTACTTCTCTATCATGGACTTATTAACCTCAAAATCTAGCTCATTATTCAAATATATAACACAAAAAGCTTAGGTTGATATACGAGTTCTTATAGTATATTATATCAAGACTTGTCACTGCATTTTTCTTGCGTTATCTCGTATATGGTGTTTGTATATGATTATTGTAATGAAAAAAAATAAGTTCCTGATCATCTCTGAATGATCATAGTGACATAAAATATCATTTTTATTTTCGATATAATGACTTATAACTATTGTGGATAATTATACAGAATTTTTGGTCCGAGATATATAAATGATAAATTACATGAGTATGCGATATGAACTTAATATGAGAACGCTAGTGCACAGTCACTCCTATAACTCACTGAAACATAATAGCTTTACGAAATCTTTGTATCATAGTCACTCAATATTTCACTACTGTACGTTATATTATTAATAATTGTATAGACTTTATTTTTGATTTTCAGATTATAGATGTGCTTAAGTGTTAGACCAACACCAAAGCTTGTGTAATGTTCTTCAGCAAATTCGTCTCGAAAGATTTTTTTGCGTGAGTAATCTTTGTTTCTTTGCCTTCAAATTCTTTGCACTATCATATATACATACTATGTTATAGTAAATATATATTATCATTATGAGCTCAGAATATATAAGCGATATGTTATTGGTCAATAAGAATTTATAATTATACACTTTAATTATATTAATTGATCCACGATCATTATATGAGTGATGAAATGATCAGTTTGTACAAGTAATTATAATAATATTATTGCATATGTGAAGATATATATAGATATATATAGTCGGTGCATATATATGATATATTACAAATGAGGGAGGAGGTTTCCTTTTTCATGCTACTCATATTACAGCTCTACCACGATAAAAATAAAATATAAAAATAAAAAAAAAAATTAAATTTTTATTTCTATTTTTAGTTTGATATTAATATTGTTCGCGATTAACCACAAAAAATAATAAACTATAATACAATAATAAAATATTATAAACATAAAACAATTCATATTAATAAGATAAAAGATAAATATATGATGAGTATTAATAACACCTCAAACTATTAACATGTATACTATGAAATAATATTTTACATATATGATAATATGATAATATATAATGATAATATATAAAATGAATATAATAATAAAATTATAATATCAATATGAAAATATAAATTACATATTTATGTGAGTAAAAATATACATCATATAAATATTCATATGAGTTTTAGATACACGAATATACATAAAATGTACCTTTGAAGTATATTGTCGGTACCCAAAATATCTCTAATTTAATATTATTATTATATATTATAATTAATTCAGCTTGTAACAAAATTGAGGTGTAAACACAATTTCCTAGTATAACAAGTAAATGTTGAAATACTACTTATACCCTTGTAATCTAAAAATATTTTCCTGAAATAATAATAACATTTTTATAAATAATTACAATAGGTAAAGAAATATATACAAAATAACTCACTAGCTCAAATTTTTATTAAAGGCGCCAAAGATAATATACGTTTTCGATAAATGGGCATAATAAGATTCCTCCCGAGATAGACTAATAAAGTGTGAAGAAATATCTCGAGAATAAGTTAGATAATTAAATTAATTAAATATATACTCGTATATAAAATAAAAATAAAAACTAAAGCCTAAAATGATAAAATTTATATGTAAATCAAAATAAACATAAATAAATAATAAAATTACACCGATCATACTATATTTAATAACCACTTGTCTTATAACACCAACTATGAGTTTTGTCAAAAGCAAATTTTCATAAATACTTGATAAATCTTCTTCTAATTTCGATTTTTGAAAAATTTTCCCTGAACACTGCCCTTCATGCTAAACATCTTTAATATCCATTATTAACCTACATTAGGATAGGTATATAATCTTCAATTAATACACTACATAGGTGTAATTAGCGCAATCTCACCTATATTTATTTGTCTTGTAACGTTCAGTGAAAGAACCATCTGTCACCCAAAAAATTTTGACGTTTCTCTCGATGCACATACATGAGTGTCTAATATTCCACGAGAGTTACACCGAGACGACGCACTTCTCCCGTAGAGAGATTTGTAATTTTATAAGTCATGAAGTAATTACGAGAAGAGTGAGTCTTGATCAGTGTGAGAAGTAGTACACACACTATCATAACGTATTGCAATAACTACATAATTCACATACTCCACACATATTTCTATTTATAGTTTATGTTGAATACGTTCATGTTCAGCAGAACGATCGATACTGATATAATTAATAATAGGAGCACAATATTACGCTTTTACTTATGCTCACTCTCACACGGAACGAATAACGCATACTTAAACTATGAAGAATATATATTAAGAGTAAATAGCTTCTATATAAAATTTCCTATATTCCAATGACCACCCCGGATTATAAAGTTAGGATAATAGGTATTAGAGTACTCAGTATACGTTAAATTAATATGTATGAGATATATATATTATAGTATATATATTATATATATATGGTGTATATATATTGATAATTATATAATGTGAGATCAAGCCCCTGGTTAATACTACAAGAAATAACAATAACGGCAGTCAACACTTCATAGGTATTAATTACTTGAAGGTTATAACATTATTAGATGGAATAATGAATTATTAGATAGAATAAGTAGTCCAAATAATTTACACAATGTACAATATTATGTTGTAAGGATAGGAGGTTTCAGTTTAGACCAGAGCATACAAATTATCATGTAATAAGAGTAATTTGTGCTCCTATTTTTCGGACAATTGTAACCCATACAATCCTAAATGATAGTGACCGTCGTTTCACTTTGTGCGCCACACCTGTTATATATTAAATTTATGCCTTAAAATGAAAAAATTCTGTGAGGATGTGTGGTTCAACCGCTTAAAACATAATGATCAAGAGTTCAGGACAAGTGGAGATGAGACCAAACAAATGATCGGTGGTTGCAATACCCTATGTGTAGTATGTTATTGAGTCCACTTGTATGAGAATATAATTAATATTTTGATGTCATCAAGCAAATTAGGAAACTTTTACAAATAATCAATATTTCCAGAAAAGCTAAACATTTGAGTTAATTTTGGAATATTTTTTTTTTTTTTATTTGTTGTTACTTCACTGGCCTTTTTTTTTTAACGAGATTAGAATTTTATTCATTCTTCGAGGATAAATTTCTTCAATTTTGTCTTCTCGAGCTCTAAAATGCCCATTTCGAACGTTTCTTTGAGCCTTTAATTGCCGTTTTGGTTTTTATTCGAATAATAAAATGTTCCCGATTAATTTTTGATATTAGCGTTAGGTCAAAAGAAACTTCCTCCGGCACGTAATAACTTGAAACTGAAACTATAAATACCAAAGGCTGATATTAACTATATAAAAAATTAATTAATTGATTTTTGGTACGAAAATCAAAAGGACATTCTCAAATTCGGCAAAACTATAAATAAATTTGTTTTCATAAATGATTTTGAAAATTACTTTTTTTCCTTATTCAATCAATGAAATTTTCAGATCATGTATAATTTGGGTTATACACATTTTTATTTAGGTTTATTTTTTATTTTTGGTTAACCAACCATTTAAAAAAAAAAAAAAAATTTAAAAATTTTTTTTTTTTCTTTTTTTTTTCGTAGTGAACATATAGGCAAAAATGGTTGTTGCCAAAGAAAATGATCTATATTGCAGATAGCTTATATCTATCTACCCAATGTATATATGATCTGTAGCATTCATCACATATATTTATGATCGATCACAAAAAAAGTAGTATAACACCAAATAAAAAATGTTTTTTTGACCAAGTAAAAATAAAACTAAAATGTACAGTCCGTATATATTAGCGCGATAAATTGGTACTGTGTTTTGAGGTTGGTAAGTCTAGGGTCAAAAAAATTCAAGCGTCACTAATAGTTTTTATATTAAATTAGATATCTAGCCAAAATTTGTTTATAAATATCCAAATATAATCTTGTTTTTATTTTCGATTAAAATAAATAAAGTTTATCCGATATTTTTAATTTTCAGGAACTTTTTTTTTTTTTCATTACTAAATAACATGAGAATACGAAAACACATAATAAAAAGCAGAAAAGATTGCTGCAAATCAGTTACTTCTTAGAGACTCGCAAAAAACCTGCTTTTGTGTTGTTTATTTGATGCATGATTGACCACCCGTCAAGCAACTTTATCGGAACGGAAGATTATCAAAGGTACTTGTGAGAACATATATCAGAATGTGAGAATGTCTATCGGGCAATGGTTCGAGATAGATATTTCTGTGGGAATCTTCCACTTAAAATGATGTTATAGTAAACCACGGAAAATCCGGTTGACGCCATACCGTGGCAATATTGTGTCACATTAAAATCTCGCTTGGTTTAATTTATTTCATGAAAAAAGGAAAATGAAATTATCTTATAATTTAATGTTTCAATTTTGCTTTCGATCGAAATGATGCTTTCTTGATATGTGTGATCATTACATCTTAGTCATTGTGTGGTTCTATCAGCTCGGTTCACAAGTTTGCGTCCAGAGGCATTGTAAGCGACTCTCACATTTCTTTGTATTCCTTTTTTTTCTTGGTGCTTACTTTCTAAAAATTAATACTTGAGACCGTTTCTCCTTCACACGCTAGTTGTGTGAGCCCACATAATGCGTTGCGTGATATAAATAGGTGTCGGAGAAATAAAAGTTCGTAGTAGTAAGGTATATGGTGATGTATAGCCTAGATGTGTACATAATAGAGACTAACTGAATTAAATAGTGGTGTCGGGCAAGTCTCCCGATAAGACAAGTGTAATATAACGCCCTAGTTAGGAAAAAGGAGTATATGGATAAGAAGGTTATGATAAGGATAGGTATATATATATATAGTGTAATTATATATATAGGGTATATATAATAATATAATATAATAACCTAGAATATATATATATATATATATAGAAAAGGCATATTTTCTAAATAGAAGGATAATAACTAAAATTATGTTATTTAAAAAAATGATACAGTTGTTTATGGTTTGTGGCTCTGTTTGTACTTTACTCCTCATTCGCATTCAGATTTTACGAAGTTGTTTGGCTTTATTTACATAAAGAATGGGTATGTAAAATTAGATGCGTATATTAAACATTCATAAATTTTTAAATTGTTCAGACAGGAATTTTTTATCTATTGGACAGCAAACTTTTTGTATATTATAGATATATATATATATATTATATATATATATATATATATATAATATTATATAAGTACCAATATATCCCAAGATAATTTATGCGGTAGGCGTTTAATAGAATGGGAAAGGAAAGTGGTTAGTTAGTTATGAATGTGACTAGGGTTAAGACTCACAATTATAGGTGTGTGTATGGTGATATTCACAATATTCATAGTGAAAGTGCAATCCTGATACCTAGAAATTACAAAGGGTCCGACTGCAACAATATATCTCGAATAAGTGCTGTCGTAACATAAACTGCATCTAGAGTGTGAAGGGCATTGTCAACACTCTGAGTTGAGTTGTTCCAGAGCATCGGTGGTGTCTGTTCTTCTAGGCCCTCTGGGAAACGTGCTGTAACCCTAAGTACACGCACGTCACGTGAGAGATCTATTCTACGGTCGTCAAATGTTCTCGGACGTACTCCAGTCCTTCGAGTTAAACACTCTCAGTTAGGGTTTTCGCATGGGGCGTCTCGTGTTCAGTAGAACCAAGAGATGAAATCACTTCCTGTGTTTCCATTAGGCCTCAGAACTCGTTCTCCCAGTGCTCTCCAGAAGATCCTGCTTCTTAGGCCATAAGATTACGCTGAAGCACGCTTGGGGGTCAAGGAGTAATATAAAGAAAAGCACAAAAAGGAACACGATCCGAGTTGCTAGCCCTGTCGCCGTATATGATCCGCGTCATTAGTATTAGAATCTTCATTAATATAATAATATAAAAACTAGTTTATATATATATAATATGGTATATTATATATATATACACTATATTAATGACATATAGTATATATATATAATAATATAATATATAGTATAGTTATTATATACTATTATAGTAGCCTATGAGTAGGTGACTAATAGAGGTTATACAATATATTAGGTGGTGCCTAATAAGTATTAAGTAGCTAATAATCTAAGTGCGACTAAAACTCTCCCATGATTTATATATGTTGTGGGGTGCAACGGTGGCTCTAGTTTCCAACTCAATCTAGAATCACGGTCTGCGATCTATAAAGGTTTGCTTCCTATCTCCTGAGATACTAAAAAGCACTAGGAAAAGGGGAGGGTCGAGTATTTGGTAGGTTATAAAATAGTAGGGTTTGTGCTTAATGACCCATAAAAGTCATTATTATTGGCGCTTTTCGGCCGGTATACTTATCTGTTATTTAGTATCTACGTTCCCTTCCTGACCCTTATGTTACAATCCGTGTGCGGCAACACTTTCAATTGTTTTTCTTACACCACATACTTGATAAGTTCATAAACTGATCCAACATATTCACGTTATTCACCGCTCAATCCTTTCTCGCGACACCTGCCTTATTATGAACACTCATAAGACAGGATCCCATCCGAGGTATAGTGATAAATGTTAAGGATGTCTTCCAAAATGGTACGCCTATAAATGGTAGGGTGAGAATAAGGGTGGTGTTATTGAGCCCTATACCAAGCAAGATATAGGTATTGATATTAGTAAAAATTAAACAAAGAAGTGTAAATATTTATATGGCCTACATTACCCGATAAACCATAAGGCCCGTGTAGGAAATAAGGATGTAATATGGTGATAGAAAAAGTATATTAATTGTATATATATATATATTTATATATATAGTGATACCTCCTTATTTTATTTATATATTCATAGTATGTGTGTGTGTGGTTCTGTATGTGTCTGAAGATTATTCCAATAGTATCAAAAATATTAATTTTGTGTGCACTGAATACAGGCTGTAGGGACAAGGTAATTCCTATGTGATGTCGTCATTTTTGCAGAGATCGTTGGTTGGAGAAGCCTAGGCCTAAAGCCCGTCGGGAGGACTTACTGGGGGTATACAATATACACATAACACATATATATATATATTTCATCATGTAGACAACATATATACACATACCACACCCCTCTTATAAAGAAATGTAGGAATATTTTTAAATTAGAGAGTTACTGGGTGTTCTTCAGTTGTGTAAAATGACAAATTAAAATTAGAGCTGAAAAGAACAAAAAGGACGATAAAAGGGTGATGGAAGCGTGTGGGGAGATTTGACCTCCGATCAAACAGATAAAGGGCACAGATGAGCCGTGCTGTCGCATAGAGGTATTAATAAAACAGCCAAAGAAATATTATCAGTGGATACGCGAATTCAGGCAGACATATCGGTGAAAGTAGCTTAGTGAGTAGAAAATTTGAGATGGCCAAGCCGAAAAGGGAGTGGTGATGTTGAAGAGATGTAGGTAGTATTTAACCGCGGACGAGACTACACACACACACCACTGACATACTTATGTTACTAACGCTATTAACTACTATTATTGATTGTGTTAATAACTATATATATATATATGAGAACAAGGGCTCAAGTAAGTTTGTGTGGCCGAAAGGTAGGTATAAAGGGTATATGGGAGATAAATATGTTGATAGTAGTATATAAGGGGGCGAGTGTGACAAATACTAGTGAAAGGGCCATAAGCCGGCTATCAGGAATAACAATGACACAATAGGGAAAATATATTATAAATAGTAGTAAATAAATGACTGGAGGTATAGAAAAAGACCCGGGATGATATGTACTATGCAAGTAAATATATAATAGAGTAACCGGTATTACTATACTATATATATATATATATATATATTATATATATATAATAGGATAACCAATATATAAGTACCTACGAAAAGGGGGTGGATAATAAATAAGAGGGGAAAAGTAGGGGGATAAAGGCAGATATGATGTTGATACACACAACAGTGTAATATTATACCTATAGGGATGACTAATACTT
>JABUQX010063225.1:0-37603 GCA_015478945.1 Trachelipus rathkii
TATATATATATATAATATATATATATATATATATATAATATATATATATAATATATATAATTATATATAATATGAATATATATATTGTTTGCATTAAATTTTGAAAGGACGAAACTCAGATAAAATTGAGGAAAATGTGAGCACGGTGAAAAACAAAAAAGATACCACATTCAACTAAGACACACAAGAGGCAATCCCTCCTACCTTTGCATATTTTGCATGATAAGACCCACATCCAGTCCAGGCACCTCACGAGTCAGATGTGGGTCCAGATTTCGGACTAGCGTTTCAGTAGATGACAGTCACGAAAATGACATGGTAGATACGTTGGACATTCCTATGATTTCGACTGAGAAAAAAAACAGTTACTGAAAGAGTGTTGGATTCCACCTAGACCTATAACTTTTTGGAGATGCTACCCACTAAAGAGGAAATTCAATTATGAATATGTAGAAATCAAGGTGGTTGAATACTCTGAACGCCTAAAGGAGCATTTTACAAGTTTGTATTTTATTCCAACCACATAAAAATGCTGTAATCAGTCTAACTCCAACAATAAGGACCTTCAACTAAATATAAAAGATGTTCATGCGTTGTAACGGGACATTACAAACACAGAGGTATAAAACTTGCTGAAGCGCAAGATTTCCTACGGAGCTTGACCGCGTAACATCCAAGATGAACCAGCATTTCTAAGAAAATCATAAAGAAAACAAAAAAAAATTATTCCTCAATCTAAAATTCGTGTGACATTTTCTGTACGCGCGATTTACCGCTTCGGGTAAGCATCATGAGGGGAGTGTTGCAAGATTTGTGCCACTTACGAATAGATGCGGAAGATCAGTCATTGAAAAGCCATGTTTTGAAAAAGGGAAGAAAAATGCCACATACCAATCAATTCAATTCAGAATTGATGATCATTTCTCAGTTGAAAACATTAAAGCATCTTAAAAGTAAAGAAGGACATGAATAGCTTACCAGCAGATGAAACTGCTGATATTTCTGGAAAATAATAATCCATAGTGTTGCGCTATTTCTACAAAGAGTCCGGTCGAAGAGGAATTTATTGCTTTTGTAGAACTGAAAGCCCTTGACGCAAAAAACCATTGCGAAAGCCATTGACGATTTGTCACGACCGAAGAACTTGATCCCCAGAAATGCGTGGGCTTGGGTTCTATGGCTGTTCTACGAGTCTGGCAAAGAAGGAGGTAATCTGAAATTGTGATGCAAAACATTAATCTTTCATATCTTAAAAACAACCAAACAAAATCTAGTAGTAAATGATTTGAAACAAAATCCCAGAAATCCGCAATACTTGGAACTAAAAAAGGACATTATACCTTTTCGCTGAGGTCTTGGTCCTTGAAAGAAATTTAAATTACCCAAACCATATCCCAAAGCCTATTGACCAAGACAGATGTTTAGACAACAACAAGGTGCGATCAGAGGAGTTTAAGGAGCACTTTTAAAATGATGCAAGCGATCTTAAGAAACCTCTATACCATTAAGAATAATACCGCGCCCACAAGACAAAAACGCGCTTTTCAGTTGCATTCACGGCATGTAAGTCGTCATTCATTCATGAAATCACAATAATGAAATGTAAAATCGAACGAATAATATAAATCTGCCTAATATTGTTAGAGCCATGATAATGCTCTCCAATCTTAAGACCCTTGGATTATCGTCAAAAAACCCTTGCAGCACATTTCACCCCAACATATGTTATAAGAAAATGTTACGGAAGATCCATCGGAAAAAGTTAAGAAAAAAATCATCGATAAGTAATTAAAAATTGTCTTCTGAACCTCATATCATAATTGCTGCTATGAAAGTATACCACGATTTTGTAGGTAGCCAGTACCGCGCAACCATCCAGCAACAACTCACGAATTCTGAAGAAGATCCATTAAAAGACTGCCGTATCTGATTGTATAAACTTTCTTATGGAATCTACGTTTCTACTGAGATATACACCTGACTTATGCAGTTTTAGCATTAGATCTACATCTTCCAATGAGCTAACTCATTAACAATCGATGAGTTAAAGAAGAAAGTCCTTTTCATTTATGTTTTTAAAACTTAGAAGGCCAAGAAATAGAGCTAAACTTTAAGTTACAAAATTTGGAAAGGACAAGGAAAGCCTGAATAAGTGAACAGAAAAATAAAAAATCCTGTTTGTCTCCCACAATCTTAGACAGCGAGGTACCTCCAACCGTTTCTTCCCAACGTCACGTAAACAAGCTTTATGTTAACTACGTCGCCCAGCCATAAAGCACGCCCCAAGTACACAACCTAGAACACCTTCAGCCTAACTCTGGCTCAAGATCAAAGACGTTGAGACCTGCACATACTTATCTAAATAGGAAGTACGAGCAATTAAAACGGGATTGGCTAATTGATGAAGCCTGATACAGAGCTACGAATTTGTTTTGACAATTTATTGATCATTGTTCCAAACTATCTCTGAATAAAATTTTCTAGAACCCACATGGAAATTAAATTTGAAGAAGTCATCACATTTGGCAAAACCGGCCTACTGCCTATCATTGGAATTTTCCATCATGGATATGCTATCGTTGAATTTCTATTTGTTTAATCAAAATAATTTTTTAAAATATTAACATTTAATTTATCCAGACAAATTTTTCTATCAGATCTTCATTTCATATATATATATATACATTATCTATACATAATATTTTATAATATGCATATACTCTATATGTATGATCCTGTACGGTAACTCACACTATACTACAGCACTCACGTAGTAATATAACATTAAATAGCCCCCCAATAATACTAGTAAATATTACCGTAGGAATATAGTATACTACTACTGCTATTAATATACCCATCTATATATTAATATAGCTAATCATTATAATACCCTAGTATGACATCCATATATATAAAGCTTTATATAAAATTTAACTGTCCCCCCCTAGGTTTAAGAGCTGGCGAACGACAATGCTTATGTTCATGCCAAAGATACTCCCAAAACAATAGAAAATATAACTAGTATAGGTCTGGAAAACATAGCATAACTATTTACTGCGTGACCTAAATATAATACCAAATACATAAATACTATATAATATATATAAGGTATCCTATATATAAAATATAAGTCAGTGTTTAGTAGAAGCTACCTCACAATATTATATTAATAATAATGAACCAAATAAATTAATATAGTAGCTAAATTCTTTATTATATAATAATAATTAGGATTAAATATTGCCTCTAATATTAAAATATTATACTGAGACTTGTAATAACAACTAAAAATAGTGATATAAATAATAAAAGATAAATTCATATTAATGTATCTTACGCATAGCTAAATACTAAGAGTCACGATTATACCAATATGTCATAAATCTATACTTATATATTCAATTTGATAGTAAACAAAACCTATTTACTTGTAAATACTAAGAATGAGTGATTGACCCGTCAACACCATCTCGACAAGCTGCGTAAAACCACCATCTAACCTCCGTAAGTTCTAGATCCATCAAACTCCGGAGTCAGTAATGAACTCACATAAAATTAACATTTAGATCAATAGTAGAAGTTGATAACCTCGGTAGTCACAGTAACAGTTTCTTACAAACTGATGACCATCTCACCTAGGCAACCAGTAGTATATACTATACTATACCCTACTATAAAAAAAAATTAATAGATTAAAATTTTGTAAAATAATCTATATTAACGTATATATAATGTAGTTTTATATTACCTTAAAATATAATATATCACTAAATAAATATAGAATATATACGTATCATATATATATATTAATACAATAAGTATATACTATACTCCGCTTAAACCAACCGGGCATCATTCATCCTTTTCCACATTGACCAAACCATCTCAACATACTTTTCATTTATTTCTCTCATTACCCTTTCTTCACACCACACACACTCTCTAATACGTTCATTCCTCACTTTATTAATTCTTTCAACCAGCAATGCCCACCTAAGATCATATATTATAATCTATTATGATATATGAAGCGTGAGATATTATATATATATAAAGCCATATTATAATAATTATATACTTATATATATACTTATAATAATATATTAACTATATATATAAATATAGTAATAAGTAATACGTATATAAACTCAATATACCTATATTATTATACATATAATATATACTATTATCTATGATAACAATAGTTCCACAAGTTGACAACTATAACAAAACATTATATAATAATTATAATACTATAATAACCTTACGGTTTATATTTGTAATGACAAAAGCTTGTTACGAATAATTTAACCCAAGATTACTTTTTAATTTAACACATTCCCAATGAGTAATCCTCTTAGCCTAGTCATTTTTTTGAAAATAAACTCAATTGCGATAGGTCTACAATTTGTGGTTCGTAGCTTATTTTCATTAATTTAAAATTGACTGAAAAAAGTTAAATGCATTATTACAACTTAATTTTATTCTGTATCTAAAATACCATTTAGTTTTTAATTATATGTTCATTAACAATTAAAAATTATCAAGACACATTATCGATTATAAAGATATCAAACAACTGCTCAACAAGCACACAATTCTACTAGTTAGGAGAAGAGAATACGAAAGTTTCTGAAATCTTGAAGTAGTAATGAATGCTATTACTAATCTACTGACCTTATAGGATTCTCTTATTCTTGTTGACAATAGCCTTCTTTTAAACAGATTCCTACCGCATAGTCTGCTTACTAAGAAGCCTTTAAGTGGAGATCTGAGTTGTTGTGATATCACCTCTGTTTATATTGTCTTTGGAATATTCAACTGTATTTGATATTCAAGTTTGGGCGCATAGCCTCAGCCGAAATCGATGAAAATTCTTATTATATCAATTATAGATTTGTATAATAAATATTCAAAGGCTTGGTGTCTATTCTTTTAGTATATTCCATAATTCCGAAATATAACTGTAAGAGGACGAGAAAAAGAGAAAACAGGTGTCAAAGGTATCAATCAAAACAGAGTGGACAAATAAAAGTGTCTGCTGTACAGCTACTCTTAAATACTTATTACAGATCTAATATCCCCTTAATGAAGGAAACTATGCCTTACTTCTGTTACAATGTACTCCTTCTTCCCTCTCTTCCTTCTTTATCTCCCTGTAGTTACTGCAGACCCAATAGTCATCTAAAAATTCAGTCTACACCATTCTCTTTTTCCCCCCAAATCCTCTCTGCATTTTCACGCCACGAATTTCTGACATAATGTACTTTTGAATATATTCTTTTTACTCTTTCGCAGTGAAAATAACATTCATCCGCAATCTGTTCTGATCTTGGTATCCAATTTATATTTTGAATTTCCTGTTTATTCCATTCCATATTTGTTTAATTTAAAAGCATAATCTATTCTCCAATAAGATTTATAAAACTGCGTTGAGGATATTTACTAAATCCTCATTCGTCTGCAAGTACGAACTATCCCAGTAGTAAGCCTCCAGGTAAAGACCAGTACTCGTACATCGATACAAGATATCGCAGCATTAGCACATCAAATACTTTTATAAAGATATAGAAAAACTCTGTGTACATCCTTCTGAAGATTCATTGGCGTTTAACTAGCAGTCGTAGTAGGTGATGTTCGTTGCTTAACCTCTCGCCGCCCGAGTGACTCGAATATATTGTTTGATTTCCAAAAAAGAAAATACTTGACAATGTTTGTGTCCCTTTTTCCCATCTGTTATTGCCACTATGTATCCGACTTGAGATTTTCCTTCAGCTCTATTTCCCAGCGATGCATCTGAGTACACTTCTATCTTTAATTTCTTTCCCCGTAATTTCATCATTTTCACTTGAGTATTTTGGCTTTTTAATCTCTTTACACATCTTACAATTTTTCTCATATCATGAGCTGTGATGTTCCCATTGTTCCCTTTACTGTTGATACTCACGTCGAAAGCTACATCGGGTCTGGTATGCTGAGTACCAGTTCAATTGGCCTAGCACCCGAATCTATACTCGTTTCTTTCGTTTAATACTCTTTTCTAAGTATTCTTCTCAAGGATTTTTATCTTCTCAATATTATTTTGTTTGTCAAAATTAAATCTTCATGCGATCTTACATTCACTCCAAGTATTAACTGAATCACTTTTGATCTTCACTCGCCTATTTTAATTTTCTTAAATCTTCTCAAGATTTTACTTATAAATACGTCATTCCCTCCAAAGAAAAAGTCATCAACATGAGCACACATGATGCCTATCAGTTCTTCGTTCTCTTTCCAATAAAAACAGTCCGGAATCATTATAAACTTTTAATCCCTTTTAGATCACTGAGGATACTCACCACACTCTCATACCATACTTTTGCTGCATCTCTGAGACCATATACCGCCTCTCTTCAATTTCCATACGTTCTCTGTTCGAGCCTCTCTTGGAAGCTTTTTATACACTTCCTTCTTATTATTTCCCTTTTGCAGATACCCCAGTTTTCACATTATAGATTGAATTTTCCAGTCTTTTTTGTTATGATGCTGTACATAATCTGAAGGATTTCTTAGAACAATTGAGCATCCACCGTTATATCTTTATCTTCTTCCTCAAATCCTCTTTATAAGTACTGCTTACATTTTACTGTTCATTGTTGTTACGATCTTTCGTCACTATCATTTGTGCTTAATTATTTTTGACCAAACAAATTTTTACTTCTCATTAAACCTCTGTCCTCCAGTTTTGCCATGTCTTTACTTTTCTCTTCTAAACACTTCCTCATCTTCCAAACCCATATAACTCGTGATCGTCTTCTAATATTTAGTCATTGTTCATAATCTTTTAAATCTATCCAGGTGACATCTCCAGTGGATGTCTTTTACATTGTAACAGTCACTCCATCTTTGACTTGTAGCTTTTCCTGCTCTCCCCAATATAGTCACTTCTCGTAATTTCCCTTGTGTGTCCTTTAGAATATATCTTTTATTCTTCTCTATTCTGGACTTTGTTTCTTTTCCTTGCTTATTCTCTTCTCGTCGATCTTCACCAGACACTCCTGGTTCATTCTCCACTTCTGTACCTTTTGCTCTCACACTATCTCCATCTCTCACTTCTCTTTCTCCCATCATTTCTTCTTTCATTTTCCAATATATCCTGTTCTTGGTAGCTTCCGTAATCTCTTCTTCTTCAACCATTTCTTCTATTACTTCATTCGGAGTCGTAACCCTCTTCAATTTCTGAACTGTCTGGATCCCACATTGCTTCTTTTTACTGTCTCTTACTCCCCTTCGTCCTTTTTTGTTGCTTTCTCTTCTTTTCGCTATCTGTATGTGCACTCTTAAGCTATCGTCTCTAAGTGTACTTCCATTTTCACAACTACTGTTACCCAATTCTCCCACAACTGTTGCAGGTTCCTCTCATCTATTGTCTTTTTTCTCTTTTAATATGACTTCCTCCCCACTTTTATTCTTCGATTTTATTGTCTCTTATCCGATGATCAAAGTCTTTTAATTTACGATGATTCTATTCTTGGGTATAGTATGCCTTCTTGCCTTTGCTATCCTTCCAAAGTATTCCATCATTTCGTTGTTCATTTCATAATTGTAGAAGTAGGATTAAGCTCTCCATCATATCCATAGCCTGTGGATCGCTGCAGTTTACTTCCGAACACAAGTTGAATGTTGGGGAAACCCATTGCATTTTCAAACATATTGTACTAGCATTAAGTGTCCAATACAAAGCTGTCTCTTTATCATGTACTTTGTCTTTCTTTTCAATTTCTTAAAACAATTTTTAATGATCCCTACCGAATTCTCCACAAATCCCATTGCTCCACGGGCTTTCTCCCGCCGTGCTCAACTGTTCTTGACTAATCGTGTGGTTGCCATATTTTTACTTTCTTCATTTGAAATCCAATCCACAATCGGAAAGAATTCTTCTAGTGCCGAAACCCATAATCCATGGTCTGCGCCTCAAGATCTTTCTTGACTGTATCTGTAACAGGTGTCTTGTCTAATATTCTACCTTTTACCCCCATTCTGCTGATGCTCGGTATATTTTTTTCGTGTACAGTCTAATATGGTGGTCAACAATAACTAAAAACTTGTTGTTTTCTATATCCCCGATATCCATATTTTTTAATATTTGCATTACTTCTCAAACACCCTACTATAAAGGAAAACAAACCTATGCCTTATAAATGGGATTGTTTGTTCCTGTTTTATATTTCAGTCAGATACTTGACGGACAAGGTCTTCGAGCAAAGTAATTCCTTCTATGTACCTCCAAACAAATTCTTCTTAAACTTTGCGTTTAGTCTTGCTACTCTTACTGTATTTCTTTCACGAGAATGATTCGTATGAGCGGAGTTTTGAGCACCGCATTCTTTTGTATTTGTTTTTTTCTTCATTTTATATTGTTATTCTTTTGACCAAATCTCTAAGGCGCACTGATGATATTTTTGTAACATGTATTAATATCTTCCTCAATTTGAGAAGCTTCGTGATTTCTACGTTTATCCATTTGCATCCCAACCACCACTTTCTTCGCTATTTGCTCAGTTGCTCAACGTTGAATTGTTACGATATCCAGTCCACATTTCCACATACATTTTACCTGGATCGGTTTTGCACTTTGCCCAGTTCTAACCATGCTCTTCGATTTTTCCACATAAATCCAGCCCTTTAATCTTGTAACTTTCTGCATAGTGTTTCTCCATTCCGATGAGCCATGGAACGTTATCTTCTACAATTGCTGTTGTTAGGATAATTTTTCTTCCAATCTCCACCAGGTTGGGTTTAACTCTTTTAGGTATATTTTTTTAACCGTATCTACCTTTCTATACTTTTGTATTCTTCCGAAGTTTAAAAAATCCATAGATCCGCTAGGCTCTTGATAATATTTTAATCTTTTAATAATATATAGTCTATTTAATATAACATATACTACGAGATCCAATATTTTCTTGATAACCTACGGTTAAAGAAAGATACGCGAATAATATGAACGATTACAACTATCCCAGTCCCAGTATCACCATAAGGGAATGAATCACTAGCATAATAGCCATAGGCATCCCATACTAGTGATCAATACGCAAAGTACTTGACCTTCATAATATCCGCAAAGTATCATTATATATCAGTAAGTAAATGATCGTCGATCTACACATAGTGTTCGAATACAAATCACATCATTGCTATCCTAGTTGAACCAATAACATATTCGAGTGACATACATACGATACGGATACATACTAATACATAGCATACCATACATAACGATAGGCAAATAAACGATACATACTAGTTTAACCACACACAACAACTAGGCTCAACACAAATTAATTCATCCATTCACCTTTATTACTATGCTCTGATTCGTCACTTCTTTTTATGATATTATATTCTCCATTTCCTTTCACGGTACCTCACACCTTACGATCTTGTAGTTTTGCCCACATTCCAAGATTTCATCTAACTCTTTGCAATAGGCCACAGCCAACTTGTGATGTACTTGTTATAACCTGTTAATCCCACCTACTATAGTGCCAATAAAATAGATATAATTCAATAAATTAACGAAGCACCACTCAGATATGTAATAGAAATCTTATAGATAGAGTATTTTGCAGCAATCTGTATGTTATTTTATTAAAAGGTGGTGAATATTATCTTCACGCTTGCGGTTTTTCTTTCATTTTCATAGCCCATTCCAGTTTTAAGGGAGCGCCGATTAGTGAATCAACTCTGTGTGTTTCCTTTACTGTTGGCGACTTTGTGTCTCTTTATCATTATTCTAATGACTGCCCGGCAGCAAGTATTTCTCTTCTGTATTGCATTCATATAATACTATGTTCTGCATATCAATATTTCTGCAATGGTAACGTTTATCGTTATCATTAAGGATAGTACTCTTGGCATTTCCCCCGTGCTTAGAGCTTCCTAGATGGCATCAGTCATCGTTCAACTCTATACTGTATACCATAAAACACTGCTTGCAGCGTTGGAAGAGCCCTTATCTCCTGCTAAGCTTATCGAAATACGAGAAATCTGGATAGGATGATGTATTTAAAATGAGAAGATACTTGGAAATGCATAGATTAATCTCCACCCTTGGTATTTTTGTATTTTAAGATTCCGAGAGACAGGAGACGGAGTCAAATTGACACAATAAATATAGAAGTGTAAGCAAGCTTTTTAGGATTTCTTTGGGTTAAATTAATATTCATCATGAGTATACTACCACAGCAACTAAGTCACTGATTACAACTTCAGCTGAAACAGAAATGTTGCCGAGAAAATCTTTATGATAATAAATTGAAAGCTAATGTTGTTAAATAAAGATATACGACATAAAATCTGAATACATTGTTGTGAAAAATTTAAAGCTATGAGGATGAAGTCATTGAAAATACAGCTGAATTACATATAGAATTCTAGAAAATATTAATGAAAAATCAAATGAAATGACTATTCAAAAGAGTGAAATGCAAGCTATGGCGAGAAAATTCCTGGGGCACACATGTGATTCATCAGAGAAGGGTGATTCCTCATTCAAATTAGAGAATGACATGACGCCTGCGCAAGCGGCGTCTGCGCAAGCGGCGAAGACAGTGTGAGCGATTATCGAGTGTGCGCTCCAGTATATCAAAAATGTGAGATCAAGAGTGAGGGACGATCGAGATATGTCAAATTTTGAATTAGATCTTATATATAGGAATAGAGCTTACGAACACAATCTAAATTATAAAAAAAAAGAGAGAAGTCAAATGATATGTTTAATATGAGCTATATCACACCATGAAACTATTATCTTAGAGAGAAAGAATGAGGTGACTCTATGTGAACTTTATATGATAAGAGTCTCTCTAAGTATTCGTACTACATAGAATTACTAAGAGGGTCTAGAAATATAGCTGAGCTGTACAGTTAGACATATACTCTTTTTACATATGACGTGATGATTATGAGAATAATGTAATTTATGTTATATTTGGGTAATTAGGTGAATTTTGATTTATATTAACTCTACGAAAAGCTTAGATGTTTCAGATAGAAAAATGAGTGAAAGATCTAATTAATGATAATGAAGGAGAAACACACTGCAATAAGTATGTGTCTACTACTTAGATATTTTAGATTTCTTCACTCTAATACTTTATATTTTTGTAATCTTTATAAGATATAAGTAGTTTCTTTCTAGAAGAGATGTATAATACTAAGTGAATATTTTTTAGTGTGTCGAGCTCGTCATATTGTGAGAGTGTATATTTATTTGTGACTAGAGTGAATTTGACATAAGCATCTTAAATAGAGAAACAAGTAGCTATTTTTACCTTTTTACAGATAACTATTTTAGTTATACTTAGTAACGAATATAATGCGACTCAATATAGTTATGCAAATTACTGGTTAAGCTTAAGATTGCATTTATGCACTCTAGTATTGAACTAAGCTTTTCCACATGAACTATGCTTTACGTTCTCCTTACTCAAATTTTTAATTGTACACTATAGTTAAATATTTAAGTTATTTATTTTTTAAATTGTATTATACTTTATTTTAAATGGCTTTTAATAGTATTCTTTTTTATATAATTATTATTTAATATTATTATTTAATTATGTGCAAATTTTTTGTTGTAATTTTGTATATATATGTACGGATATATGGTGATGAAGGGACGCGGGGTAAAGAGTTGAGCGTATGAGAGGGGTTTTTTACAATTACGTATACTATATTAGTCTACGCAATCCTCGAGCTAATCTTCAGATATTCTACTATCATCTACTATAATTTATTATTACTTTACTGATTCACTAATACCAAGTTAAACCTAAGGGATTCTTTCTCTAAACCAAAATATCTTTAATTATTTAGCCTAATATTACAACTTCCGATTTACTTAACTTATGAGCTGATTTTATAATATAAACAATTATAAACGCTCATTTGTTAAATACCCTATTTCGTATACACTTGTAAATCTCCTCCTTAATAAATATCGATATTAGTTTTTTTGACCCAAATCTGTCCTCAAACTAACTATATAATATCTTGTGTCATCTATCTATTTAGTTATACTACTTATTAGGAGTATATAGATATATTTATCAATTTTATTTTTTACTTAATATATTAAAACCTTTCATGAGACTGTATAACATATCTTCTTATACTAATATAACTTAAGCGTATCTTATTACTCAATATTAGGATTTCAAAAGTACATATCACACTGAATATGTACTGGACCCCTTATCCAATACATGTGAGGATACTGGTATGTAAAGTAAGGTGAACTTAAATTTATTATAGTCATTCTTAACGATCTAGGTTTAAGTTATGATATCGTTAGCTACTCTACTATCTCAGAACATATACGCAGAACCATTCTTAAGCACTTATATATGGTCAGCTTGACTCTTACTACTTGCATATAGTCAATTACTACTTGCTATCTTCTAAGCTAACAGATTAATACCATATAAACATGGTCTTTCATAAATGTGAGTACTATGTTATTTACATCATGACGAACATCTATATTATCTCTAGCTCTAGAAATATTATTAAAATATAAATAAAATACACTTGTGCCATGTCGCAAACTAAACCTATTAAATCAGTCTCAAAAAAAGACGATTTACATAAAATCTTTAGGAATGGAGGTGAGTTTGGGAACCAAGACTCTGTGGATCTGAGAAAGAAAAACCGAAGGCACATGATCTCGCGGTGATTGTTACTGTGAGGTGGGAGAGGGTTTTAAAACTTCTATTTTTGAGAAAAAAAAGATCAAATAATTGAATTATTGGCATTTTTATTGTCATTTCACTATTATTTTGCAATGTGTTAAATAATAATAGGTATGAAGTATTCTCACTAACATATACATTTGGCATCTTTTAAAGTCTCGAGATTTATTCTTCCTCTCTTTGAAGCTCTATTGTTCTATTTTTACATATTCACGAACTGAATTATTATTATTATTTAAACACAAAGAGACGAATGTGATTAGATGTCGGGGTTTCTCGGCCTAGCTATTATTACAGGCTCTGTGTGATGATCGAGCGGGGACGCAGTGAGATACTACTGAGTATCCCTCTCACGGAATAACGTTTCTATGTAATATCACTTCGTCGTACTCACGAGTGTAATACTATCTCTTAAATATAAACGACTTATATCGAAACATCATGAGATAATAGAGCTCTATACATATATCCTCAAATCTAGAGGTCATCATAGGAGATTGACACATAAGCTTAGTATCTCGGATGTTACACGTTCATAGTTAGTCTAACGATAAGATGATAGAGAGCGAGATTTTATAGATATATGCGCGAATCTTCACTAATGAGGTATGCTTGCCACCACCAATCATCACACAATACCTAGGTCTGGACTTTTAGACTTTTTTATGGTTTAAAGGTAGCCTCCAAGTATAAAATAAAATTTAGTTGAAAATATTTAATATATATTTGTATATATTTAGATACAATATAAATACTCGATTTTAATTGAATTTGGATATGTTGCCAAATATGTTTATTTTTTATTTAAATATTACACACACACCTTGTGAGTCAATGTAATAAATGTTAATAAAATTTTAGAGATTTTTTATTTCACGCTATATGTTTTACTGACTCATTGTGACTTTTATCGGAAGATAGGCCTATATAAATATAATATTTAATAATCTTATTAGCTCATTTCTTATTATTCTATTAGTTTTTCTCAAAATTTTATAGTATTCCATAAAAATAAAAATGAAAAAAAATTCAGTAATAGTTGAAATTAGGCTAATAACGTTACTTAAACAAGTATTTGAGAGTAAATTATTTAAATTAATATATATAATATATATATATATATATATATATTTATATAATATATTAAATTATTAAATATAAATATATATATATATTATAATACATATATATAATAATATATATATATATTAAAATATATATATATATATTAATTATATTAATATATTATATATATTATATAATTATAATTATATATATATATATATATTATTATATATTATATACATATATTCATAATCGAGATTTCATACTCATGAATGAATTTTAAAATGATGTTAAATATTAATAATAAATAATGATAACATAAAATATGATATTATTATTACAAGAATCTCTCTCAATGATTTTAGCTATACACAAACAAATAGACTAAATAAATAAAATAACTGAATTTTACCTACAATATAAACTACTAAAAAATATATACTTGAAGTAAATACAATACTACACTTTGGCCAACAAAGATTTTTGCGGCAAACATTATATATTTTTTTATAAGTCATTTTAAATAAGGTAACTATTTAGTTTGCCATACTGATTACTGAGAATATGACCTATCCGTTTTCCTAAGATGGCTTTTAGTTTGAGAATACAGGTGAAGATAAAAAATATGCGATTACATATTTATACCTATATCCTAATTATTTAATAGGTGTTAGATAAACGTGCAAGATACACATAGAAAAAAAATCAAGAATAACAATATTCTTACTTATAAAATTAAATTATCATAGCGTTAGAGAAATATAAATAGATAAAGAAAAAAAGAAGTTTTACCCGACTTGAGATAACTATAGAAGGTCATTACATAAGAACATAGTATGGAATATTGACAGTAGCAGAATAGACAATCTGCTATCTTAATCTTTAGCCTCCTTGGACTATTTCAATCGTGTTGAGTGTGCTATGAGATTGGTATATGAATCTATGTGTATCGCGACAGATAATCATTGCTTTGTGGTCAATTTCATAGGGTTCTTGAAAACCGGTCTCAGCGAGAGTGTGCTAGATCGCGATGAATGATGGTGATAATAGTTGGTTTTTCCTATTTTTCTCCATCTTCTTGGTATCTATCTTCATCACCTTGATATTTGATGGAACTTCTCCCTTGTTCTCCACTATAAACATCCTAGATTTCCGGAAACCGATCCTAAGTGACTATATAAGAAAATGAACTTTTATGCTCATATTAGCATTTCAAATTTTGAAGTCTGAAAGCATTTTCTGTACGAGTTCTACATAGTTTGTCCAGATAAAAGGCTATAGACCATGAACACACACACATAAAAGATCAAATTCTATACTCAGACGCCAACATTTAACCCTTTGATTCATCACAGCACTATGTATTTGCTTGACACCTTCAATATACAGCCATAACACTGCCGAAGAGGTTGTACGAAAATTGATCATTCTACCTTGATGTTGTTGGTCTGCGAATATGTTATGTAGGAGCCATCACAATGGATTCCAGTCTTTGTGAGAGTCTAATAGACCATTACTCAATTTTTCAGCTTAAATAGAGCTCGTTGGAAGTAAAAATAATTTTCTTGACAAATACTACAAGGATATAGTTTGTATAAGCATTCCTGGCAATCTATTATGTGCTGCCTACAGGAGCTTAATTATGAACATTGGTTTATGGGTTACTATCCTAATCCATAAGTATTGTTGGTGTAAGGGAATGACATGTGAAAGTTATGGAGTGTGAGAAAACATGAGTGTGTGGTGTCTCCTCACTCCTTGTCTGACATCTCTAAGTTGTCTCATATTAGTACTTATTTGAAATCCTCACTCTCTACTTATCTAGTCTAGTCTCTACTATTTTACTCGCATCATAGCAGTATTGTAATATGATTAACCATACATAGATCTGTGGTTCTAACTAGTTTCTCTTCTCATACCTCGGTAATTTCTCTAGTATGCCGAGACTCATTCGACGCACTAATGCATTGATTGAAACTAACGGTTATACTATATTATTAATTTCAATTAATCATATATTGTAAAACATAACAGTGATGCATGTGCTGTGTGTCTAGCAATAGAGTGAAAGGTTATTAGTTCGATTCCATCTCCAAATTGCTAATCATCAAACGCACATGATAGTGACAGAGACTTTAGAGTTAGAGTATACATATGAATCTATAGTATATTCTATATTCTTTAACAAGATCAATTTTCTCTCATCACTTAATTGCTTTCATATATATGATATTGCTAATTCCGAGAGCTCTATATATGAGTGTGAATAGTGATGCTGGAATCGATAGCACCAAAATTATTTTGTGCACTTAGAATATCACAAATATATAAATAAGCACTGAGCTATTCAAAGTCTCTCGTTAGTGATGAGCGTGAGATATATACACTAATAACGAGCTCATTTCTGGAGAGGTCGTGTCAATATATATTCTAAGAGGAGGTAGAGAGCGCTTTCACACATTTGGTAGCGTGATGGCGTATATTCACACGCGAGATGTTTCCTACAGTATACTCACGCAGTGTCTTAATCTAATTCTTACACAATGTATTGATAGTTATATTATGGAATTATGTAGATGCTATCACCAATTATCTATATTATTCTCATCTTGATCGCCGGATTTATAAATATATGTTATATTACTCAAAGTCTGAGTTCATTTATTCAAAGGTATAAACACCTGATTAGAGTGAGATGGAATCATTTTCTATTTAGACTATAATCTCACTCTAGATTCTCTTATATAGTATAGCTAGAATAGTCACGTTATGAGAGGTACTCTATTAAATCTGCTCTTGTGAGACAAGAGATCTCATTTGATCTCTACTATTCCCATGGTGGTACAACTATGTTCACATATATTGAGAGTGGCTTATTCTTAAAGTATGCCTCAACTTCGCTAATACTCTTTACTATATTATTACCACTATCTGTCAACTCTAGGGAGTCTCAAACTTTAATACCAACGATATGTGGAGTATATGGTTATGCTCTTCACAGTATTATATCTTCGCGGTATGTGTTAACTGGTAGATGTACAAGATATGATGTAAAACAATAATCTCATCATAGAGAGAGTGTAGACTAGTAGAACATCGGTGTGTGAGCTCTGTGAGCGAGAAGCACGATGATGATCGCGTGATCATGTCGATCGACCTTTGCAGTATATCATGGCTTCTCAATTTCGACTCAGCGCGATACTGCGACCAACAATTTATACGATATATACTTTGTAACTCTCTCACTATTGTGCAATTCGCGAACACCTCTAGTTTTCCATATCCCAAATACGTTGAAGATAACAGAGTCACTGTGTGTTTGATTCCACTGATTGTGCTCGCGTGATAAACCTCCTATACCCCATTATTTCGTGGACATAAGGCAAATATTTTAATAAAAAACATGGAGAAACCTGAAAAGAAATCTGTGAGAATCTTTTTCAATTTTAATACCAATCAAGATAAAAATTTATCTGCATCCCTTTCCGAAAAGTTATTTCCTAACCATGTGTATCTATTGGCGTGGACCACTATTGTATCCATCGTCACTGTAGACATCTCTGACATCTCTCCATCATTTTTACGAGATCATAGGTATTTCACACTCGCAGCCAAAGACTTGTAACTTTAGTGTTAATCTATCGATTTATTCAGAATGATCACTCACAATATATTAGAGCGAAATAATTTTCTATTTGATTCACAAACACTTACAGGTATATTTCTTCTTTCGCAGATATATTCTCTGAAAACTAGAATATGTGAGATCAACGGATAAGAGTCACACACGACACATGAATCTTAATGTATCGCAAGTATAATAGAGCACTTCATAGTGAGAATATGTTTCAATTAACACAGCACTCAACTCATCATGTTTTATATATTTCGTGAGAGGTGTCTTTCTCATATGAGGTGTGTGAAAAAATAGAAAATAATGTATAAGTTACTAAAATACATAAATAAGCATAAACGAGGTGCCACCTTGACATAACACGAAATACAAGGTATATTCTAATCTTTGTAAGATACAAAATCCGAGATGCCATCCTAAAATATAAGGACATATATAGAGAGTACCTAGATGTTCTAAGCTGACCGCGTGTGCGACAGACATAGGTTGTGCTCGTTCCTTGTGGTACTCTCATCTCCTCAAGAGACACTTAAGAGGAGTGCTTTCACATCTCTAGAATACTTTATGAGTCCATCATGACTTGTGCTTGATAATTCACGATCTCACCACGGACGAGATGATTTAAAGTGGTATTCTTAATAAAAGTCTCGTGTATAATTTATCTTGTGAAATTTTTGCAGAAGATACATTAGCAAAACTTCTAAAATATTATACAATAAAAATACCGTAATAGACAGAGTCGAATAAAAACAAGATAACACAAATAAATGTATGTTTATATGCTGTTGCTCTCGCTCCAAAAACTCTAATAGAGAGAGCTGGACAGGCCAGAAGAGACAAATAGAAGAGAGTAACAAATATCTGTGTCTTCTGTTTGTTTATTTTTGTGACGTTTTAACTCATGGCAATTATTATTTTTTGGAAATACGAGACATTATGGAAGATCAGTAACAAAAACCTATTGCTGCGCAGCTATGTTGCGACTGGAGTGTGAAAGGTATAATTCAGAACGAGACTAATTGGTGTCTCGATAAGGAGGTTGCAAATATAGTCTCTGATAGAGCACTCATCGAGTTGGTTGTTCTCTACTCTGAAGATATAACTCTCTATCTGAGCGAATATTGAGGCGCACGAATTGTCTTGAATGCATATGTTGTATAACACCAGTAATATATTCTACGTGTTATTCTCTTTTTTAAGTGTGTGCTTATGCATATATATATTGACAACTCTTTCTATGTGTGTATTACTATTTTTTACAACAAATACTGATATGACGTTATCGTATACAACGTAAGAGCACTGATTGTTGAATTAACCCTCAAATGTATATAACTAGCCTCTATGGTAAGTCTGCTAGGTTGAGAAATAAGTTAGAGTCTAGGTAAATAACAAAGAAAGTTAGATTATATTACTAATTATTCTGGTATGATTGATAGATGTGCGATATGCATTATATGAGTCTCATATTATACTTTTGGATATGAAACTCGAGATCCAAGATAAGTCTTGGCTCCTCTCATATAATGTGAATTTCTGAGTAAAACGTGTTAGTCGTAAATTTCATACGTCATGAGTAAATAATTAGACTGAAGAATAAGTGATTTTAAAAATTTTTGATGTTGTCTATGGTATTAGGCTGGAGAGCCAAAGAATCATACCACTAAGTTGAGACTGTGAGTTAATATTTTAGATTTGTGATTAATGTGAATAGGTTATACATCGTTAACAATATGATTATATACCTGATATATTGAACGTAAATATTATTATATTGAGTATCTCAGGATTTTAAATCCATAGCATAGGCGACTGTTAACCACATCTCCGTAATATCGATGTTTCCCATCCCAGGTTCACTACACTCTATGAACCTAAGCATGTTACCTAAATGATAGAAGATATCCAGGATTTGGTGAGCACACGTGCAGAAATTTTTAATGTGTAAGTTGATAATTATAATGAAGAAAGTATCTTCTTAACACAGCAGCTAGTATCTCATCCAGGAAGAGATTCTAATAGATGATTTATGTAACGAGTAAGTATAAATGATACTCTCCAAACAATGATTCTGATGACTTTTAGCATTCTAAGACTAATTGAATAAGAACTGTCTCACTGCTCGAAAATGTAAAATATAATATAACTTTTTTTAATGTATATAAAAAATACCATGTCTTTCTTTCCACTATATTTATTGTCTTGTGATAGAAGACCTAGTTATATATATACTGTATAGACCATCCCTGGATAACTTCCCTACCTCCAAATGGGGTTACTCATAATATACGACTAGAAAGATTGGCGATTGTTTATATATATAGTTAATCAGAAGGTAATAGCTATGATGAGCTGTAGTTTCTTATTGAGTGATACAATTAGCCAATAGTTATGGCATTGAGTTCCATGTAAGTCCACTCAACAAACTGAAAGAGGAATATGAAAATATTAATATATAGTAAAATATCCTTGCAGGCAGAAGCTTAGATATAATTGAACACGTGGTTTAATATTGCGTATTGGATTTGAAATGATTGGTCAAACTTATTATACTAGAAGTACATGCAAAGTATCACGTGAATCATACTAATGTAACCCTTGTATTTCAATAATTGACTTTGAGTGGATAGTTAGGGCTTAAATGAGAAGAACATTAGTAGAATAAAACTAGGTAAACATAGTTATGATATGAGCCTTAGCTATGAGGAAAATTAGACTGTTAGTAGTGCAAATTCACAAAATATTCAATTATATAGAACCACTAGGTTGACCAGCGTGATAAATAATTATGATATATTTACAACACTAGAGCCATATGCGTTACCAATTAAAAATTGAGATGTGATGATATTGCTCACACTTTGGTTAGAGGTCCGAAAAAATCATAGAGTATGGTGATTAGTTATACAAGATGAGTTAGGAAATCTGTGAGGTCTGTGTGTACACTAGGTGATATATATAATGTGTAAGAAGATAGCGCAGAGAGCTCGACCTCTTTTTTATTGTCACGCGTACACAAATACACGCACAAATACAAATTCACACGAGCACTGACAAATCTCAGTGAGTATTCTCCATGACTGAACATGAAGCATCTTGGTGTCCTGGACATGTGCTGTTGTTATATTGAGATTGCATACCGAAACTCACTTTGTGGCTCACCACGGCTGAATATCTTGACAAGTTATCCGTAGATCATCCCACTCGTGTAAGAAAAAATATGCTATCAGTACGATCACATAAATGTATGAAATAGCTCTAAATGAATGAGGCATAGAATAAGAGTACATTGAATTTGGCACTTAATATTAGTGAGCTTAACAGCATCGGTTTCCCGATAGGGTGAGTAATATACTAAGGTAGTCTCTATATCACTCGTGATGCAGAAGAGAACACTAATGGGCCGAGAGGACTCCACTTACTCAAGATTCAAAAAGGTGAGATTGATAAATGAGTATATGGAAAGATTAGCAGAGATGCGATAGGAGGTGCGTTTTCACTAAAACACGATAGATCGGCGCGACACTAATTTCTTTGTTCCGTGCTTATGAGCGCATGACAAACTTGATTGCTATACCCATATCCATCTTATCACTGAGAGACCATACACTATCATAAGACTATATCGGATCGAGTTATTTCCTTACCGAAACAACGCAGAGGAGTTGGAGATAATGCATTAGTTGGGTCGATTCTCTCATTATCTGTATACCTCTAGAGATTAGATGATAGTCTAAGCTATCTCAAAGTAACTTTAAATTATTTAATTAGCGTCATAATAAATGGCATCTCATCTCAGACAAATTTTAATATTATGTCTTCTCGAGTGTCTAGTTTTTATTTGAGTGTGAGCAATATACGTTATCACACCTAACATATGAGGAAGTTATTTGTATTTATAAATTACTCTAATTTCTCGATGAGCTAACCCACTGGTTAACTCTATGTGAGTCTTGAAACTACACTGATAAGCCAATCTCAGACTAACGTTAGGTCATCATTCGGAATATCTACTGTATAACTATATAGTTTACACTAATAAAATACTTGTCCATTCTATAAATTTTGATAAATAATAATAGACTCTCTGCATATAAATTCTGATATATGAGAGTTGGCACACAGTTAAGTTAAGAAGAGTTTATATACGTCTCAAGTTGTTGCCTGGCAGAGAAAGTTAAAGAGGATAGATATTTTAGTCTCATTTTTATTTAGTTTACATATCATTAGAGCTTACATTTCTATATTAGAGTATTTTATAGTTATTCATATTCCATCTATTTGTTATATTTTGTGTTGTATATTCTTTCTTTGAGACGCAAGTCCATATGTGATTAGAATACACTTACAATCTCTAGTGCACTCAGCGTTTTCAGTAGTGGTATAGTGAGATGAATGACTCTGAAGCTAGATAGCTTCATATGAAGCACAAAAAAACTGGCCAAGTACTAGAAGGACATTATTACCTAAATTGGCTGCCAACAACGTTAGGTTAGCTGAATCATCTATCCTCCCAAAAATGTTTTTTCTGCTTACTCTTCATATATAAAGCTTGGCCTGATGAAGAACTTATGAGAGAGAGAGTGTGAGTGAGTGAGTAAGAGATAAGAGAGTAAGAATGAGGGATAAAGAGAGGAGAATGAAAGATGAGAGAGAGAGAGAAGTAGAGTATATGCATACTCGCAGAGATGAAGTAAGTAGATAGTAAATATATAATAGTTTAATATTATTATATATAATACTATAATATAAATATATAATATATATATATACTATATTATATATATATATAAAGGCCTAGGGCTCGTGACACCTGAAAGGCATTTCATGTGCATTAAGTGATACTATAAAGTATATAATACAGCTCAGGAAAAAAAAATAGATTACAGGTTTTTTGAGTGAGAGAGTGTTTAGTTATCAAGCAGAGATTTTGTTCGAATGCGAGAGAATGAAAAAACTATAAGAAAAAATTATTTTATATATAATTATATATATTTTATTAATAAACTTTAAATCACCGCGTTAGTATATATCTATAGTATAGCATGAGCAAGGCTCATACATGTGTGTGTTGGTTAGTTAGATGCATTAGGCTTGAGGTTTGGTTCTATTGGATTTTACAGAGGCATACTAGAGCAAAAGAGAAGTGATGTAGCTAAAGTTTAAGGATTTTGAGAGTATTATTACGACACTATAGAAGAGAGAAATGATATACTGTTAATATATTTTTCTTTATACTCGCGAGCTATATTCTCCAAATATAATTGAGTTCTGTAGAGGACTGTAGTCGGAGAGGAAGCGTAACAGAGGTTGGTGGAGGACAAAGGTCCACCCCCGTTCTGTCCCATACCGACTAGGTTTTCTATTCGATTAACCCACTCACGTATCTAATCCATCGTTCTAGGTCTGCACGTGGGTATTTACTTCTCCTCATAATTTACACAAAAGTAATAAAAATATTAAACACATGTGTTAGGGCAACCTTTGACCTTGCTCACTCGAACCTACTCGAGCTTCTCTTTACTTTTTGACGCTCAGAGATACTTCACCGCATATACAATTCAGGGGAAGTGTGTCAACAGAGTGTGTGTGTAACTTTTTAATTTTTAATAGCTTATTTTTTTTTTTAAATTTCGATAGCAGCTCTGTAAATTAATACCCTATTAAAATAATACTTTTGAGTTATTTTCCTTATGCTGTCTCACTAGTGTATGTTTTCCTTAGCTTTATACGCTGCTCCGATTGGCAGCATGCTTTCGGGAGGGTGCCCATAGACCACTATTATCTCACTATGAGTATTCTGACACCTATACTCAATAAAAATCGAGGTGATTCTTACTGTGATTTTTTTAAAAAAAACATATAATGAAAATAAATAATAATGTTAATAATGTTATATATAGTATATATATAGTAATAACGTATATATAATATATATATATATATATAGATATAATATATAGCTATTAATATAGATAGTAAATGTATTGAATATATATATATGTATGCTCCAGTTGCATTATAGTATATATAATCAACTTGCCCTATGTGACTAGGAGTGATCATTTAATATATATATATATATATATATAAATATAATATATATATTATACTATTATATATATATTTATATATATATATTTATTAATTAATATTATATATAATATTATATTATAATATATATATATAATATTATATATATATATAATATATTTATATATATATAAATATATATATTATATCTTATATATAATATATATAATATATATTATATATACTATATAATTAATATAATTATATATATTATATAATATATATTAATATAATATATATCCATCAGGCTCATGTACGTGATTATCTAGCTCTTACAGTTACGCTCTCAATACCAATTTTTTAATTAAGAAAATATATATACATAATCAAATAAAGTCTTGGAAAGATCTTTTGTTGCCACATGTACGTGGTTTTTTTTTTTATTATTATATATTTTATTTTTAACATGATGAGATAAAGTAAAGTTCCACAACTTAAATATCTAACTAATAATTAAATTCAAGATATAATCTTATGAAACGTATTAAGTATAGTATCACCTCGTTCTATCAATGTAGTTACATTGTTTAGTAAGATACATACACACTCCACTGAAACATTTCACAGGGCATCATTTAATAGAGTTTGAGTCGTGTATGTGTATACTATACGAGTATGAGATTTTATTGAGCAATATGCATATAATTGTTTTAATCATTAGAGGTGGTGCATAGTCTTTATTTAATAATAAGTAAATTTCATATTTCCTTTCTTGACTATTGAGGGATATATTTTGAGAAACCGTCATTATTATATAAATAAATGATGATTTCTGAATGAGTTACATATTACTAATCGTGAGTATATATTATAAAATGAGAATGTAAGAGAGGAGAAAAACGTGGAAACAATTGATTCTCAATAAACTATCTTATTATATTTGCTCATTTTTTTCTTCATTACTTAATATTTAAAAATTTATATCACAATTTTAAAAAATAGATAGTTCAAGAAAAAAATAAAGTTTTTTTCAAATATATATTATATATAATATATATATATATATAATATATATTATATATATATATATATAATATATATATATTAATATATATATATATTATTATATATATATATATATATATATTATATATATATAATATAATATATATATATATAATATATAATTATATATTAATAATAATTAATGTTAATATATTTATATATATATATATTATATATATATATTAATTTATAATATATAATTATTTATATTATATATATATATATATATATATATATATTTAATATATTATATTTATTAAATATATTATTAATATAGATATTAATATATATATATTATAATATATAATATATATATATAATTAATATATTAATATAAATGTATACAATTTTATGTGCATGAGAAATATTAGAACCTGAGGAGTACTACATATTCATACATATTATTTATAATAAATAACATTACTCACGGTGATTATTTTGTACTGAGATTGATATAGCATTCAAGTTAGAAGTTTCCAAGACAGGTATTACGATACCTTTTGAGAGTGTTTGAATAAAGATCTGATTTTTTGGATATATTTTGATAACACCTAGAAACCTCAAGAGCTCTAAGCTACACATCAAAGTAGGCTCCTTGTAATGAGTTTCAAATTATGATACAGGATGATTCAATTATTCTGAGTATTGTGAGTAATTATATTCATAAATCTAATTCATCTGGTCTCCTTTGATTATGTCCCAGGTTATGGATAGTTATCTCAGTATAACCTTTGAAATCCGACGTTCTTATGTGTCTGTGTAGATAGTTCGTGATTTTTTGTTGCTTTTGTGTTATTTAATATTTTTTTGTTTTTTTTTCTGTGTTATATTGTTGAATAATATAACACGAGTGATATTATTGAACTCTCCACATTAGTATAGGGTAATTGCGATGTTTATTACTCAAACACATGACAAATTCGATCTATGGATTGTTGTATCTGAGGAGATGGAATGGCTATATAAGTTCTCCACAAACTCAACCTTGATAAAATATATAATTATAACATACACATTGTACAACTCACCATAAAAATAGTAAGAGTTATTAAATGTGAGAGAGCTAATCATCGGTAGAGACAAGTGAGGCGAAAAACTAAGTCAGTAAAAAGCTCATATAAACATTATATCTCGTATATCTCAGGCGATGGATAGTACGAGCTTAATACAAATAGTGTAAAGAGAATAGATACGATATATATAAGGAGTGGCACTTCAGTAGCAGAGCACGGCAGTGGACATAAGGGGGAAAACTGTTTAATTACTAGTACCCTCTGAGAGTGTCATGATGAGGGAGGGTGTTTTGATGGAAACCAGCACGAGAGTCACAGACACAAAATACCAAGAGTTTTTTTAGGGTGTCAGACAGGGTGGTTCTGGGAGTAGCCTCTTCCCGAGACGACGCGGAAACCTATACCTGACCACTGTCGGTCATCCGCCGCGGAAGGAGAGCCGATGAGAGACCACGCGCCAGAACTACAACCTGCGGAGATCTTTGAGACGAGAGATATAAAGGCACTCACTTCGCAAGGAAATATTCAAATACTGGTGTGCTCAGATATTAGAAGTTAGAAAAGACACCCCAGACATTCCATAATAGCTGAGATTGTGAGTGTCGTACAATATAGATATAAGCTATAGTTTCCTTATATGGGAAATAATCAGTCTCTATATAGATAATCATGTACGGCGATATCTACCCTTAAATTGACTAGTATAGAGGTCTCTAAATTACTACAGAATATATTATAAAAACAAAAAAAAAATTCAAATATAACATATAAATATCAAAACTGACGAGTCGTAAACATAACACGGTTCGAGTTGGCTCGGCTTGTTATATAACGGACTATCATTATTATTCACCTTCTTACTTACTTCATTTCACATACCTATTATTATACCTAAATATCATGCATCCTTTTTATCTAGCCTGACCCTATAACTATACATAATCACAAATACCTAGCCAAAGCATTCTACACATAACACACACTGTTTCAGCCAAGTATTATAAATTTATATAAACGTCAATCTCTTTACTAAACGTCTTATCTTCACTCTCACTCCTCTCTCACACTCGCACTTCTAACAGTTATATATATATATAATTTAACACCTAGGACATTTATCCTATTGAATATCTCTAACCACATCAGTGTCAAAGTAAATCAAATCGAAAAAGCATAAAACATGTCGTTTCTTTATTTCTTTTTCAGTATATATATCTTCCTCTTACCATCTCTCTCTCATTTCCTTCTTCCTTCATCATCCACTCACTTTCTCATTCTCTACTCTCTCTTTTACTAACTTCTTATTATACAACATCGCTCTTCTTTTTGTGCCACTTTTCATAATCCACTCACATGTATCTCTCACTACACATATATCGCAGCGATATTCTCACCACTCATTATTTCATCTACTTCATTATAATTGACTCAGTAGATCCCTATACGGTGTTAACATGACGATTCTCTATGTGTTCAGAACATGTGCAGCTACGTCGCTTTATCATACTAACGTTTATGAGGACGCTTATCGTCTCCTAACGTCGTATTTTGCTCGCAACTTTGACTCTATGATGTTAGTATAACATTTATTAATAATATAGCACAGAGATTAACTAGATATGAGTTTTCTTGATAGTGACTTTGTTCTTTATCTTTCATTGATATTTTGTTAGTATGTATGTTTTCTTTTATAAAATGTTAATGAGAATATAGATCACAATATATTATAGATCTCGCACGTATTATAATAATTACCATTTCCGAGTTATAATAAATACTACTTTTAGTTAACGGAGTGTCACTTTTTATTTCAATCTAAATATTCTCACACGCGCACTCGACACTCATTTACTAGTAATGACTGGTAGATTTTGGATGTTATATGTTATTTATGATTTATAACTTGGATTTACTATACAATTATAAAGTGAGCTCAATTACTATATAGTATTTTTGTATTTATAGTATTATAGTTATATATATTATTAAAATAATTCTGTATATTTATATAAGAAATATATTATTTTTTATAATTTTGAGTTATATATATATGAGTACTTCTCTTTTACCTAGGGTGAGTAAATAGATGCAAATGATTTGAAAAGATTGTTACTCTCTCGTAAATAGCTGTGTATCGGTGCTTATTTCGTTTAGTGTAGAAACCGATATGGTAGTCTCCTCCAATGGACAAGCCCTCATACTTTGTGAGTAAACCAAATAATATCAATAAGGTATTATTCTATCGAACTATTGGGTTTTCTTTTTTATTTAACGTTGATACATATATGATTAGAATTAATACCATGTGAACGTTTTCCTCATATGATAACAATCGTCTAGAGGATGTTCTCTAGAATTCGTATTATCTATCAAATATATATATATAATATATTCTACTATAATTAGTATTATTTTTTATAAATACATACTTAGATATAAATTTATTTAGAGAGGTTGAAGTGAGTCTTATAAAAAAAATTATCAAATTCCCAGTCAAAATTACTACAATTATAATACAGGTTTAGGCTTAAAAATAAATGTTTTATTTAAATTAATTATATAGAAAAATTACTATATTTATTTCAATATTTTCCCACATATCTTACCACCATATATCTATTTATCGGATATTTATAGTCACTCAGTCCAAATAAATGGAGTGGTAGCCGTGATAGTCCGAGTGAGTAGTGGATACTCGAAACCGGTAGCCGAGTAGACCAGAGCCAGTAAGCCTAGAGCAAGATGAGCCAGAGCCAGATAAGCTCACATGAAGCCTAGAGCCAGAGCAGAGCTTAGTGCACATGAGCTTAGAGAGAGTGATGATGAAGATTACAATAATTAGACAATTATAAAATTGTTGTATTGTTATTATATATTAGTAGTTGAGACTAAGAAAAGACGTATGAACATATTATACAAATAGAGTTACACGGGGATATCCTATAGTACTCTCTCCGTATCCTGTGATTTTAAAAATAGAGTGAGCTTCACAATACAATTTGAGCCTGTGGTGCGGTGTAGAGGCATCGAGTAGTAGAGAGATATGATGAAATCTCTCATATTATCTAGAAAGTATTTTTTTTCCGGTTGAAAAAATTTATTGTCAGAAGACGTGCTGAACAATATCAAATAGTGGGCCAGAAACTTTAGTAAGGTAATACCGTAGAGCCGTAAGCCGAGAAGCCGATAGTCCAGTAGTCACTAGTGAGCCGTGGAAATTCACTATGGGTTATAAAATATTTTATTATTCGAAAATATATTATTTATTTTTAGTAACAATTTTATTGATACATGATAAGCGTGCTGAACAATTTTATACAAATAGTAGCGGAAACTCACTTAAGTTCAGGATCCTCACGAGGAATTTTACTCAGGAAGCGAATGTACAGAAGCGGTGGTCGGAACCCGGTAGTCTACTAGAAGTAGTAATTAGAAATTTTTATTTTATATCATATGTAAAAATAATATTTTTTTTATATAGGTATATAGAAAATTTAATTGTGTCAGATAGTAACGTGCTTAGTGAATCAAATTATAAATATAGTGCTGAGTAAAAACTTTAAGTCGTGATCAGGATCCGGAGCCGAGCTCACAGTAAGAGCCCGGATCCTGGTGTGATATTATTTATTTCATAGAAAATATATATATGAATTTATATAAGTGAAAACTATTATTATTGTCGAGACGTGCTGACAATATTATTCTAAATTATTAGAATTCACTATATTAATAGTCAGATCCGGAACATCCTCGAGATAGTCGAATATGTAATATTTTTTCACACGGAATAAATATAATTTTTTGTGGAGATAATAAAATTATTATTTAATTGCAAGATAATGCTTAGAACAATATTATATTAAATAGTGGCTGAAAATAACTATTTTGTCTGAGGACTCCGGAGCCGCATGATCCACTAATAATATAGAGTATCAGCCGTAGACACGGATTCCTGTGTATTGAGAATATATATTTATATATCGGAATATATATTTTTTAAAGTGGAGTATGATAAAATTTTAGTTATTGAGTCCAGAAAACTAGTATGCTAACATATATTTTATAATAATATAAGTAGAGCTAGTAAAAAATCAGCCGAGTATTATTAATGTACTCCGGAACACACACAGTTGTAAAGCACATTCTGTGAACTCATCATTGTTAGCGAGGAGAGACTACTATGTCGAGTGAAGACAGTGAATTCTTATGCGCTATCTGCAGTATTAAAATATATATGTATATATATTCACTGTGGAGAGAGAGAGAGAAAATAATTAAATAAAATTAATAATTAATTTATTATAAGTGGAGATTGATAAAAAGATTCACACGATATGAGAGTTAAGATCAATAGATACTCGATGAGATAACCTATTATTATGTGATATAAATAATGACTGAGCATAAAGATGCTTCTCGCTTGTGATTGGATCAAGACGAAGATTCTCAAGTTCAGCTCACGTGAAAGGAGCGCGTGGTAGATACCGAGTTTAGAGGCACGTTTATGCCGTGATATACACGAGTAGGGTCTGTAGAGTAGTGATTTTCTCTCACGATAAAACATAAGTATTTTATAGAGATATGAAGAATATTCTAGTGAGGGATCCTCATATCTTGGTGAGTAAAAACTAATCTTCAAATACATATAGTGAGTGCGTAATATCCCCTGTAGTATTGCGTAGACGCCACGTTCCTCGGATACAGAGCATTCGGAGGCCAGTGTGTGAGAAGCTCTGGAATAAGGTGCAGGAGAGATGAACGAGTGTCAATAGTCATATGTAAGACGTGGTAAGCACATAGAGATTAACCATTTATAATGTCTTCTGTCTATATGTAACGATGTTGTATTATTATCGTTATGGAGTGAGATCTTTTCCTTTTGAGCTAAGGATGGATGAGTGAGAGCGATTCTCTCAAATAGTGAGCATATTCGTCTTATTAGATGAGATTCATGTAGCCGCAAGTCACGAGCGTGGGTTTAACTGATTTGATGTTTGTTCAAAAAATTAGGTATGTTTTATTCTTTTTTGATATGTATAACAATAATATTTCTCTCTCGCGAATTTAGCACTGTAGTTCCGATATCTCGAGAACAATAATTTATATCAATTTGTTACAAGAAATCCTCGTTGAGATGCGGATCGGAATCACGCGTGTTTCGAGCTTTTAGAGAGACTCTGCGAAGTAGTTACGATCGAAACTTCTCGTGAGAGCTCGATATGTCTCGCGAGCGAGATGTAATGAGAGCAACCTTATATTTCACCAGAACATCATATAATAATTGGTAGTTTCTTGTTAGTTGTAGTGCATAGAACAGATTATTCATCTATAGACAGAATGCTTTCACATAGTATAGTACACTAATATTCAAGATGAGGTATATATACTTGTAATATATGGTAGACAGGTAAGACCAGTAGACTGATCCGGAGTACTATGTGGTATATTGAAATATATTTTATAATTCAATAAAATATTTTTTTAGGTGAAAATTTTTTTGCCAGAAAACGTACTGAACAATTTTTAAATAGTGCAGAATCCTTAGTTGGATCCGGAGCCGGAGCCGGAGCGGAGTCGAAGTCGGAGGCGGAACCACAGTATGAAATTTTTTCGAAAAATATTTTTTAGATAAAAAATTTATTGACTGAGACGAGCTCTCACTTATGTAAATAGTGCAGAATCTTAGTCGGATCCGGATCCGGAGTCGAAACGGAGTCGAGCCGGAGTAGAATTTTTTTGAAAATCAGTTTTTTATTTGAAAATTTATTACCAGAGGACGTGCTGAAAAAATTTAAAATAGTGCAGAAACCTTTATCAGAGCCGGAGTCGATGCCGGAGCCGAAGCCGAAGCCGGAGCCGGAGCCGGAGCCGGAGCCGGAGCCGGAGTCAGATTTTTTTCAAGAAATTTTTTTAGGGAAAATAAATATATTACCAAAAGAGTGCTAATCAATTTTCAAATAAACTTTACTTTTATAATAATTGACGGAGTTCATCAGAAAACCTCTGAGAGTAAATCATTTGCTTTATATGTTAATAATTATGACTTGTGAATATTAATATATATATTATATATATATATAATTTAATATATACTATATATATTTAATAAAAACAAATAATAAAATATTATTTATAGCTTTATATATATCTATTTAATATTATATATAATACAATATATAATATATATTATATTATATATATATATATATATATATATTATTATTATATTATATAATATTATATATATATAATATATATTATATAATATTATATTAATTATATATAAATATAATATATATATAATTAATTATAAATAGAACATATCTACAGTAGGTAATGAGGCTGGAAAAAATATATTTTATCAATAGCGTCAGGACTTACGATAAACTATTAGACAACAGCTTCGCCTGAGCTATAGTACTCAATGTATACAGGTAGTAGAACATCACTCACTAACTAGTAACCGAGTGCACTGCTCTTCCTACCTCCACTAATGAGAGAGTAATACTATGCTTTGAAAAGTTTTTTTTCACATCTGACTAGTAGCATATTCATAGCTTCTCATACTCGACACGTTTTCGATATCTGTGATGCACCTTTATACATCCTGAGCTACAAATTATATTGAGTGTAGAGTTGTGAACAACTTGCTGGATGTCTTACATGTGTCTATCTTTTCGTATAGGAGTATACTGCCTCGGAGACTTATCAGCTGAGATACTCATACCACAAAAGAGTAAGATAAGTCGTCTCCTAAGATTAGTCAGCCACCATAGTACCGCAATAGTGCTTCGTCTAGCTGTCTACAGCTTTATAGAGTATAATAATCAGAGTACTAAAAACGTGTGTGAGCGTGACAAAATAAAATAATATTTCTTGTCTAGTTCGCTCCTGGACTCTATACAACTCCCATACTACAAACCAGCTGAGGTGCGGAGTGCCGTTTTGATTTACATATAACCAACTGACATAATATTCCTATCATAAGGTGCCGCAGATATATCCGCTCTCGCACCATAGTATATAAATAAATTTAAAGCATCTTTGATGGATCGTGAGCGACTTTATAAACGTTATTACTCTAAATCGTCTATGATCTTCTCAATTCCACGACTGTATCTCAAACTGAGAATGCATTGCGTTAGTCTTATCAACCCATCCAGTGACTAGAGTCTCTCTTTCAGAAACAACTTCGTCCAGGAGACACTCTACTCAAAGCGCATTCATGAGGACTGGCATCATCAGAAGATGCTTAATCAGCAATGGAGTGTCACAACCGAACACCCTTTATATACATCTCTCACACGTGAGAGAGAGCGCTATCTATCATGATGACGCGAGATCTCGAAAATTTATAAATAGCCCTTCTCTAGTCGTGCGTACATCTACTCTTAATACAGTGAATTTCTATTTCTTAGTCAAGCTTAACATTAAACATTTAACCAATACTCGCGCTCTCCATATGTCTCACACTACTCCATCTCTCTTCATCCAATAGCCTATGCTGACTCTATGCATCTACATGCTCTCTATACATTGATGCTCAATAGTTGTGATCATAGACCTTATCCCTCAGATAAATAAGTTTGGAGTATACTACGGAACTCAGTTATTATTCACAAGTCTACACTTCTTCTGAATAATATCACTGTAGTGAGTGCATTCGATAACTCCATATATTATTTATAATAATTATCACAATTATTCTGTAATAAGGTTATATATATATAGTATATACTATATTATATACTATATATTTCCTATATATGATAGTAATCATAGCAATATGATATATATGATCTGGACGTTTCCTGGGAAAGTCGCATTAAATTGAAGGAATGAGAAGAAAACATAAGAGAAAGGTCGAGGAAAGAGAAGGAGATAAATATCCAGTAGAAATGCTTAACATCTGAACTGAGATACGCCATCTTGCATTTCTTGAAGACGGGATAAATGATTTATAGGTATGCACAGCTACATACATGTTCCTAACGCAATTTCGACATCATACTTTGGATAAATATACATATTTCTCTCTTGCATTTATAAAAAAAAACTCAACTTTTGTATCAGAACTAAATTATGAAAATTAAATAACTACAAACATTATATAATATTAATTAGGTTTGAAACATCAAAATAATCATGAATTATATAGTTCTCATATAGAACAACTATTGAGCTTTATATTTTCCTGAAATATTTTAAAATTAGATTTAAATATATATGAATGAATGGATATATTACGGTCACGTTCAATTATAAAAGAAGATTTTTCTTTGCACTAAATTCTTAATATAGGGTGACTCAGAGCTAGCAACCTCGACCTTTATTTCTTTCTTAGACTTATGAGTACTTTCCTGGACACAGCTTGGAGGAGCTTAATGTGCTTATAGTAAAATACAGGATCCTTATTTAGTGAGAACTTCTTGAGATAATCCATCTTTTGAGGTCAAAATTGAAGTGATGAGCTAGTTCCATATGAAAGGTAGTTATGAAACCCTACCTGATGTAGTATATGTCAATGGACTTGGCATCTAGAGACTATTTTCGACGAGAAATAAGTATTTTCTGAAGTGTATCGTAAGATCAAGTATAGTAATTTCGATGCCAGAAGGAAGGATGATGCACCATGGTACATAAATGAGCTGAGAGGACGCGGTGGCGAAAAGAGACGCATCAGGGAGATGTGTTAAGAATACTATGACTACTATTATAGTATACTTTCTATTATCTACGAGGTAAGATATATATTGACACTCATACCGCTACATGTTGTTCGAACTGGAGGTAAGGATAATATTATATAACCCTATAGGTATTCGTTATAACTCGAAATATTAGATAATACTCAATATACATATCATCACTAACTCACTATATCAAATAGTAAAAAGTAATATTGTAGATCAAAGAAACAATTATAAAGCAACCGAGCCTCTACATTTATCAAGGCTAGACATCATACCAGTGTGTCTCAGACTATGTTACCTAATATCTCTCGTTCCTTTAAGTGTATATGAGATAGTATTATAATATTATTGCATAATAATAATTTAGAATTATTAATATAGAATTAGTAAACTAGGTAACAGCTATTTCATAATTATTTTGATTTTTCAGCATGATTGGTGATTTGATAATTTTAGTTTTTATCTTTTGACTCGCTCGTTCAATCATTCACCACATATCGTGATAATTTATACTCTATCAGCAAATTTTGTTTTGAGAGTTTGTATCAGTGTGTACCGCATAATCACTAATCTTAGTGAGTGGCATTGAAAACATACTCTAGAATATAGCTCACTTGTTCGGGTGTGTCTGTTCTGTGTCTGTAGTCATACGATGAGTTTTTCGTGGAGAGTTTCATTCTCTTTTCTTCCAAACCATCACCAATAAATTAATTTAGTGTACGAGATTTTTCGTTACTCGCAACTTATATTCTCTAATCAATTATATTCGAATGACTTCAAAGAGAGCGTGCGTGACAACTCTATTCACTCAGAGTGAACGGTTTACATACACTCAAGGTGTCAGCCTATTCGCTCATCTCTCGTTCTTTATATTTTTGGATGTATAAATATTGCAAAAAATGACACATAAGATAGAATTCGAGTGTGTCATATTTAGAGAATTATTTGAGGAAAATGTATAAATAGGTGCATACGACAGCTATTATGAGAGTCAATATATAGATATATTAAACACTATGCTCTTATTTTTTAATCCATTCTACTTGTGACTACAATATATCCTCAATAATATCATATATAAACTCTCATTATCGTTGTACATTTGTGATTTGAGTATGCGCCAGTATATTAATGACCCTCACTCATTGACTCACTATATAAAAAATTGAAGATGGATCATGAACGTGGAACATTAGATATAAAGTCAGCATGTATGAAGAGTGTGGAGCTTAGCGTATAGACAATATATATAAATTAAGATAGGTGTTTGAGAAAATTCGAATAAATATGTCTCGTATATAGGAGAGTGAGGCTCTGGTACAGAGAGACGATGAGAATATATCGATATAAAACACCCGTATACAATGAGCTGTTGTACTCATATGTAGTGCGTTCACACAATACGCATGACAGAGTTGCTTGGTGCTTCTTATTCTTTGGAGACACAGCTGACGCTCTCTCTCACACTCTCTTCCTTCTCCATCTCATATCAGTTTCTTCTTTTAGACAACTTATATAAATATGCGATTAAATTATTATATATGAAAAGGAAAAAATGATGAAAGGGTAAAGATAGAAGTAATTTGCTTTATAATTCTTTACTTTCTCTAATATATGTGTGGAATGTGTGCTTTTCTGATCATTATAATCTTGACGTGACTATACATATACATTTATATAACAAATATAATAACGAGAGAATAGGAACAGGATATATATGTCTCCTTGAAGAGAGATATATATTGATTACTTGGAAATGAGCATCTTCTTTTTGGGCAATATACATATGGATATAGATATATAGGTTTAAATCGTAATCGCTACGGGTATATTTGTCCTCACAGTTCAGGCTCAAACATAAGGCGGTGAGATTCAAATCCAGAGGCAGTTAATTTCACTTCTTTAACTCTTCTCATTATAATGTTATCTTATTCTTTAACCATCTATATTAAATTTGCGATATAATTATGCAATATTTAACATCTACACTATAAAAAACCGAGAGATAGGACAGCTGGACACCTGGTATGTCGTCTTGGTACATATCGGTATAGCTTTATAATTGTTTCTATGACTTACCAACTTTTTTTGAGGGTTGGAGGACTGAGCATCAATACGTAACGCAACCGGGTATATTGTCCTACAGTCGCAACATGGCGGTGGTTATCCGCGGGAAAAGGCAGTTAATATAACTTTCTTCATATCTTGATTTCTCTTATCTTTTAACACATCTTATATCTAATTGCGATTTATTATGTGCAATATTTAACATCTAATCTATAAGAATAATAATAAGGACAGGCTGGACACCTGGTGAATGGTGAGAAGGGAGCTCGGTTGCTTATAATTGTTCTTGAATCCTTCTCATATATATATAGATTGAGGATATAATCCGTATTAGAGATATATAATTTAGATATATACATGGCGGTGGTTCAATCCGAAAGAAGGCAGTTAATTCTTTACCTTCTCATTTATATATACTGCGTATCTTTAAAATATAATATATAATTGCGATATTTGTTATAAATATATATACGTAAATATATAAGGCAAGTTATAATATATATATATAATATATTATATGTTTTTTTCTTAATCCTATTATGCATTATTTACATTATTCATAACATCCAAAATATAAATCACTGAGAGATAGGGATGATGGATATAGTTTTGAGAGCTCGGTTGCTATATTGTCTTAGATTCCACTTTTTTTGGAGTATATATATATAAATCGTACGCACCGGTATAATTGTCCTCAGTCGCAAAATGGCGGTGATTCACTCCCCGGAGAGGCAGTTAAATTCTTTCATCTTCCATTATCCACTGTTCTTTCTTTAACATCTTTATATAATTATTATCCGATTACATTTAGCAATTATTTCATGTAACTGGGTGTGAATTGTGACCACCTGGTGTATGATGCCTTGAAAGGGGCTCGTTGCTTATAATTGTTCTTGAATCCAACTTTTTTTGGGTTGGAGATGGAATCATAAGATATATAACGCACCTGATATTAGATATTGTCTCAGTCGCAAAATGGCGGTGGTTCAAATCCCGGAGAAGGCAGTTAATTCTTTACCTTCTTATTATATGTTTCTATCTTAAACAATCAATATATATAATATATATATTTATATATATATATATTATAAATATATATATTAATAATATATAATATTAATATATATATATATATATATATTATTATATATATATATATATGATATACTATATATATTATATATTATAATATATATATAATTTATATATATATATATATATATGAAGAGAGAGAGAGAGAGAGGAGAGTGTTTGTCCAGCACCCTTCCATGGATTTAATAGTATGGAGTT
>JABUQX010063226.1:0-31128 GCA_015478945.1 Trachelipus rathkii
AATATAAAATACATAAATAAATAATAATATATATAATAACTATAATAAGTATATTAAACATAAATCATTGATATACATATATATATGGATATAAACGAGAGAGGACGACTATGGAAGAGATCCTCTCACGAGTATAATAATAGTGAGTCCAACCAACTCGGCGTACAGTTAACAAACTTTTACAATTAATATATAAATATTTATAAATAGCTTTCGCGGCTTTATGTTTTTATATATTAGTAATAATAATTAGCATTTTATATCTGATTAATAATATACTACAACTACTAATTCTAATTTCATCAATATATTAAGCTCTGAGTAATATATATAAATAATATTATTACCGTATTATTAAATATAATATAACTTTATCAAATTTTTAAGATATTTTATCCATATTATATAATATAATATTTTATACTAATTAATAATTTATATCTGATGCTTTTTTTTATAGGTGATAATATAAATACAATATAATAATCTGATATACGGTTTTATAAGTAGTATTAACTATTAAGAATATAATTATGGTAATGTGAGAGTGATATATATTAAAGTGTGTATAAAATAAATTTATAAGAAATATAAGTGAGTCATATATATACGTAGATAATTTATTATAATAAGTTTAAAATAATTTTTTTAGTTATATAAAAGAGGCTGAGCTTATTATCAACGTCTAGAAATTAAATGAAAGTTGTGAGTATATATAATAAATAAACAAATATTATGATAATAATATAGTTTTGCATTTATATAAATAAAAATATAAACTTATAAGTTAAATATTTTTATAGAAATACTATAAAAATATATAAATAAAATTCCGCCTATATTATTTCTGCTATATTTATGAAATTTTGCATTTCAAATGAATATACCCACATTAATTATTTAGTTATTCTATAAATAAATATGCTGGAATAGCAAACAGACTCAGTATTTATAATAAAAACAATAACATAAATATTAGTTTATAAAAGATATATTTTTTACAAAAATATTAATAATTTATTTACTATTTTAATTAGTTATTGAAAATAATAGGTGAAATCAAATAAATATGGTACTATACTTTTAAAGATATCTATATATAAATATTTAGTATAATGTGAGTTGAGATAAATCGAAATTTAAAATTTAACGTATATATAAATTTTATAGAAAGTATTATAATTTTTATTTTAAAACAGCCATTTTAAAACAAAAATGCATGAAATATGTATATAAAAACAAATATTGAAATTTTCAATTAAAAAAACGTCAATTTTTTTAGGACAGCCTAAAACTGTTAATAAATAGGCGATTTATTCTGCCTTTTGGAAATTGCATTTCAATGAAAACCACATTATATTTTCAAATGCTGAAAAAAAACCGTTTAAAAAACTCAATTTTAAAAGTAGAATTACCAAATAATTCAAATGTTGGAAATTTAGGAAAAATCGTAACTTTAAAGAGTTCTAAAATTTGTAATGTGAAAATTAAAGAAAAAGCTAATTTTAGATGTTAAAATTTTTTATTAAAAAAAACAGGTTTTCACAATTAATGAAATATTGGGTATATTAAAACAATATTGAAAATTTCATTTAAAAAAAACGTCAATTTTTAAAGAAAAACTAAAAACTATTAAAAATTCACTTTCTGCTTTTTGAAAATTGCATTTCAAATGAAACAAACAGGTGTGTATTATTTTTTCGAAATGCTCAAACTAACCGTTTAAAAACTCAAGTTTAAAAGATTACCAAAATAATTTCAAAATGTTGAAAAATTTAGGAAAAAATTATACTTTAAAAAGAGTCTAAATTCGTAATGTGAAAATTTTAAGGAAAAAAGCGTAATTTTAGAGGAAAAATGGAAAATTTTTAATTAAAAAACAAGATTACACAAAACTAAATGAAATATTTGGTATATAAAAAACAAATATTGAAATTCATTAAAAAAAAAACACGTGACAATGAAAGGCGCGTAAAAACCAATTAATAAAATTGTTTTTTCTACCTTTTGAAATTGCATTTCTATGGAAAACATTATTTTTTTTCAAATGCCTGGAAAAAAACCGGGTTAAAAAAATCAATTTTAGATTTACCAAATAATTTCAAAAATGTTGAAAATAGGAAAAAAATCGTTATTTTAAGAGTTCTAAATTTTGTAATGTGAATGAATTTAAAAGAAAAGCAAAATTTTTAAGAAGTGATAATTTTTTTATTAGAAAAGGTTTCACAACTAATGAAATATTTGGTATATTAAAAAAAAAATAAATTGAAAAAAATTTCATTAAAAAGTTTTATTAAAGGGACACCTAAAAAACTATAATAAAAATTACTTTTCTGCTTTTTGAAAATTTGCATTTTTTAAAATGAAAACCAATTTTTTTTTTTATATTGCTGAAAAATAACTTTAAAAAAACTAAATTTTTAAATTTTAACAAAATTTAATTTCAAAATGTTTGAAATTTTTTAGAAAAAATCGTACTGTTAAGAGTTCTAAATTTAATGTGAAAAATTTGAAGAAAAAAAGCGAATTTTAGAAGTTAAAAATTTTTATAAAAACAGGGTTTCAAAAGTCAATTTTAAATTATTTTGGTATATAAAAAACAAATATTGGAAATTCATTAAAAAAACGTTAATTTTTAGACACCTAAAAAACTTTATTCAAAAATTAGTGTTTACATTTGAAAATGCATTTACAAATGGTGCTTATTTTTTCGAATGCTAAAAATACCGTTAAAAAACTCAATTTTTAAAAATTTAACCAAAATAATTCCTAAATGGTGCAATTTAGGAAAAATCGTACTTTTAAGAGTTCTAAATTTGTAATGTGAAAATTTAAGAAAAAGCGTAATTTTAGAGGTTAAATTTTTTTATTAAAACAGGTTTTCACAACTAATGAAATATTTGGTATATAAAAACAAATATTGAAATTTCATTAAAAAAAACGTCCAATTTAAAGAACATTCTAAAAACTTATTATAATTTTCACTTTTAGCTTTTTTATATAGCATTTCCATCTCAAAAACAATATCTTTTCAAAAATCCTTAGAAAAGGAAACATTGTAACCCTTTGGAAAAAAGTAACAGAAAAAAATTTCAAAAATATTAACCTCTTCAGCAAAGATCTTACTTTTATATACATTTCGACAATTTATGAAGGTGAAAATTTAAGAAAAAAAAAGCGTAATTTAGAAAGTTTATAATTTTTATTAAAAACAGGTTTCACAACTAAAGTGAAAAATATTTGACATGCAAAAATAATGGGTGAATCATGTCAATTTAAAAAAAAAAGGCGTGACCTGATAGAGGTAGAAACAAATAATTCAAATTCTCTTTTCTGCTATATTAAGTTGCATTTTCGAAGAAACATCTCGTTTATTGAAGTGCTGAAAATACCGTTAAAAAACTCAATTTTAAAGATACCCAAAATAATTTCAAAATTGTTGAAATTAGGGAAAAAATCGATTATTAAGAGTTCTAAAATTTCCAATGTGAAAATTAACGAAAAAAGAGTAATTTTAAGAATTTAAAAATATTTATAAAAAACACGTTTTTTTCACAAACTAATGAAATATTTGGTATATAAAAAAAACAAATATTGAAAATTTTCCAATTAAAAAAAAAAACGTTAATTTTAGACAACACCTAAAATATTAATAAATTCGCTTTTCTGCTTTTTAAATTGCATGAAAAAATTGAAAACACATTAATTTTTTTCAAATGCTGAAAAATTTACGTAAAAAAAACACTCATTTTAATGCATTAGCAAACAATTTTTTAATTTTGTTGAAATTAGGAAAAAATCGTACTTTTAAGGCTTCTAAATTAATTTAAATGTGAAAATTTTAGAAAAAAAGCATAATTAATTTTAGAAAGTTATAATTTTTTATTAAAAGAACAGGTTTTTCACAAACCAATGAAATATTTGGTAACTAAAAACAAATATTGAAATTTCATAAAAAATATGTCAAATTACAGTTGACACCTAAAACTAATTAATAAATTCGCTTGTCTGGTTTTTGAAAAAGACAATGAAAACACAAATTTTAATTTTTCACAGATGCTTGGGAAAAATCCCTCGTAAAACAAACGTCAAATTTTAAAAGACCATTACCAAATAATTTCAATGTTGAAAATTTAGGAAAAATCGTATCTTTAAGAGTTCTTAAAATTGTAAAATGTGAAAATTTAAGGAAAAAGCCGTAATTTTAGAAGTAAAAAAAATTTTTTATTAAAACAGGTTTCAAACTAATGAGAATATTTATTATAAAAAAAAATATGGGAAATTTCATTAAAAAAACGTCAATTAAGACAACCTAAAAACTATTAATAAATTTCGCTTTCTGCCTTTTGAAATTGCCTGCAATGAAACACATTATTTTTTCTAATGTTGAATGAAAATAACCGTTTAAAAAAAATAAATTTTAGGAATTACCAAAAAATTTCAGAATGTTGAAATTGAGGAAAAAAATCGTACTTTTAAGAGTTCTAAATTTGTAATTGGAAAATTTTAAGAAAAAGGCGAAATGCAAGAACTTAACTTTGTTATCAAAAGGAACAAGGTTTTAACACAACTATGAAATATTTGGTTTATAAAAAAACAAATATGAATTTTCATTAAAAAAACACGTCAAATTTAAAATACACCTAAAAACAATTAATAATTTCCCCGCTTGTCTGCTTTTTTTGAAAATTGCATTCAATGAAAACACATTTTTTTTTCAAAAAAATGCTAAAAATTACCGTTTAAAAAAAAACTCAATTAAAGAATTTAACAAAAAAGTTCAAATGTTTGGAAATGTAAGGGAAAAAATCATACTTTTAAAGATTTTCTTAAATTTGTAATGTTGAAAATTTATGAAAGAAAAGCTTCCAACAAATTGTAAAGTTAAAAATTGTTATTAAAAAGGTTTTTAAAGACTAATGGAAAATATATATGTATAAAAAAAGAAAATATTGAAATTTCATTTAAAAAAACGTAATTTAGACACCTAAAAACTTTAATAAAATTCAAACTTTTCTGCTTTTTTGAAACAATAAGCATTTCATGAAACAAACATTATTTTTCAATTGCTGAAAATACGTTAAATCAATTTAAATTTCCTACTGTTAATTTCAAATGGTTGAAAATAGGATAACGGTCTTACTTCTAAAAAGAGTCTAAAGTTGTAAATTATGAAAAATTTCAAAGGCAAAATCGTAATTTTAGAAGTAAAAATGTTTTTATTAAAAAAACAGGTTTTCACACAATAAAATGAAATATTTGTATATTTAAAAAACCAAATATTGGAAAAAATTTCATTAAAAAAAACGTCAGTTTAAGAAAAAAAAGAAACTGATTAATAAATTTACTTTTCTGCTTTTGAAATTGCATTTCAATGAAAAACACATTATTTTTTCAAATGCTGAAAAATTACCGTGAAAAAACTCAATTTAAAGTATATTGAAAATTTGATTTCTAAAAAATGTAAATGTAAAAAAAGTTAGGGGAAAAAATGGACAAATATGCTTTTGATCAAAAAAATTTAGTTATATATAGTAATATAATACATGTGTAAAAATGTGTTTTTATTTAAAACAGGTGCAAAACTAATGAAATATGGGGATATAAAAACAAAAAATAGTGAAAAGTTCAGTGAAAAAAAACGTTTAATTGTGGGTAGGACACCGTAAAACTATGAAATGAAAGTGGCGCGTGGGCGGCTGTGGCAGTGTTGAGAAAAGTGTGGCAGTATATGGTCTCAAAGGTATCATAATAATATAATACATATAACTACTAAGTGAGATGAGAGGCAATATAAATATAGATAATAATGCAGTTTAGTAATATAAGACTATACGTATGTTAATAATATAAAAAATAACGTACAATTACTTTTAATTTTTAAATAAAATTTTATACTATAATTAATATATAATATGAATGGGCTAATATAATAATGTGTGGTTGAGTAATATATAGGTTATATAGGGGTATATCAGGTAATAATAAAAGAGCGGTAGTAATCGTGGGTAAAGAACGTGGCTTAAATGGGTGTAATAAAGGAAATAAATGGAATGTGAAAATATAAATATATATATAAATATATAAAATAGAATGTACTGCTTATGTAATATGATTGAAAGATTAAAATAGAGAGAGAGTTTAAAATGATAGTAAAAAGAGGTTTGTACCTGTTGTTGATGTGGATATAAAGGCACTAAAACACACACGATAAAAATAAAATACAATACACTATTGATAAATAAAAAAATCAATTGAAAACGGCCAAAAATTTACCTCTAAACATAGATAACAACTCAAAAGATTTTAATAACTCATGAATGAAGCTCATTTGAGAGCTGACAAGGTAGTCCACTATCCGCCTATCTGATACATAGTTTACTAAGTATAAATAATGGTTAATTGGGAGATAAATTAATTAAGTTATATAGTTATAGTATATATAGTATATATAATATAAAAATAATATATTATATAACTATTAAAAGAAGAATTATGAGCATGTATTAATAATATAAATATATAATATATAATAATATTACTCATAATACTCAATAATAGGATAAATAGATATAATACCACTCCTATAATAATAATATATATATAGTAACAATAGGATAATATATAAATAATAATATATAAATAATAATGAGTTTAAAAATAATCACGGTAGTGATATAATATTATTCTCTCTATAGTATATATTTATTTGAGTTAGTGTACAGGTCTCCCACCATATCGGTCTCAACTAAGGAACGCACGGCGCACCACATGGGACTGAAGAAAAAGCAGACCATGGGAAGGGCCCTAGTCAATACTATAATGTTATACAAAATAGTTACAAAGAGATAATATGATGTGATTGGGGGGAAATTGATATAATATTCAGTCGTCAATATAATATAAATTAAGACTAAGAGTTCAAATATTTAATATCCTTGCAGGTTCTCGTGTGAATATTATTATAGTGTAAAAGACTCTTCACATAAACAGATAATCAAATGACATTATGAAAGAAATCATGATTTCACGTATACTTGAAAAGATTTACAAGAATATAATGTATGTATGTAGCTAAAGATGGAATGATATAAGATAAATTAGAATATAATAGGCAGTAATAAATACTGTGTTTAGGGTGCTTAATAGGACCGTTAAAGAGTTAGAAGAAATGAGACTGATCAAGCGTGAATAGTGTCCGAGATGGACGGAACAATCAATGAAGATATAATGATATTAGAAACTAAGATTGTAACCAATTTTAAACTTGGCTGACTGACAAAAGAATGTGCACAAATGAGATGAGAGTAGTGATCATTACGTAGACAGTTAGGTGCTGTGAGTTATGTGTTAAGTGTAGTCGAAATACGTTAAGTGCTTGCAATAATACAACATTAAGCGTCTACAATAGTCTATGATAGACGAGCGCATAGAACCGACAAATTAACAGATGATAGCTCTGACTATTCACTGTTTTCTAGAGGATTCTTATAGGCCCTCTCCCTACGCTCGATTACTCGTTCACAGCACATCTCACACATTAAATCAGAATGTGCCAAATGAGCTCTCTCAGTGCTCAAGTAGAGTGAGAGCAAGTTCTTTGAACCTAATAGTAAATCATATATATAAATAGAGTCGGCATGACAAATATCGCGTAGAGATATAGGAATTCTGCTCGTCCCTGCTTTCTCAGAGATCGCGTTTATATGGGGATATACAATCCATAATATAGAAATAGCGCTAGCGAGCCTTCCCAATTTTATTAAGGCCGTCGTCGTGGTCAGCTACGATTTCGGATATGATCCAGATATACCCTGAACACTGGAAGAGAGAGGATACTAATATCAAAAAATATATATGTTTACTTAACGGGAAGTAGGATGAATAAGTTCGGCAGCAAAAATTTTTTGAATAACAGCTTATATAGATACCAAGCTTGTTTCAGAATATGATGATGATTGATAATGTCTCAAGCCTCATTATTGAATTTAAGTGCAGTACGCTAGTCTGATACTGAAATAAAAACTACATTACTGGAGATACTCGTATTGGATTAACGATTATAGTAGCGTAGAGAGATAGAGCAATCTATTTAGGTAAGCCAGTCTAAACTTCTGCTATATAGTCATATAGGAATATAACATACATATATTGTAGAGATAATATAATATTAATTGCATCAAGCAAGATATGGTGGCGGAAAGTATATTAAAAGGTGAAATCACAGACACTGAAGTTGTAGATATGAAAATATAGACTGTCACATTAACAAATAAAATCAAATTAATCAATAAGGTATTAAGATAATCGATGGTTGGTATATAAAGAAACTTATTAGAATAATAAAGTATCATAAATAGCTAATTAATGCAGCTCTTAAATATTATGACAGAGAGTAGTGAAAGTGACTTATAATAAATAAACTGTGAAATGTGTACCTGAACCGAACCAAAAAACTATTAAATCATTTAAAAAAAATGTTATTATAAATTTGTGGAAAAGAAATCAGTGTGTATAAAACTCAAAATATATTATCAAATTCCTAAAAAAGATGTTTATAATAATGTATGTTATGAGAGAGTCAATATAATGGATGAGTAAAACTAGAGAAAATGAGAGTGAATATAAAATAAACTTATATTAGATATAAGAATTGGGTCAGTTATAAATGGACTAAGTATTTAAATAATAATAATAAAAATATATGTTTTATATATATGTCTCTAACAGAAAGTATTTTAAAAGTTAGAAGAAAGCGTAAGCACACAGATAATCTAAAGTTAGGTAAAAACAGGGGGGCGTAACAGAATAATAGTGAGTATATAAAAAAAAACTTTGATAATATCGCTAGAAAGATACTATAAAAAATACTTATTATTATCCCTATATAATCAATAAGTGTATGTGTTTTCGCTGGAGTTATGATTATATTGATAATATAAATTATATAGTATATAATACATATGTATATAATAATTATATTATAAAGTAAAATATATTATCTTCACTTTATATTTCAAATTTATTAATAATTTATATAAAATATTATATATTTATTAATTAATATAATTTCTAATTATAATTTATGTGTAATAATTATAAGGTTTAACTTAAAAGCAATGAATATATAATACTGAAATCGTAATATATAATATTATTATAATAAAATATAACTAGGTATGCTATGCTATGATATGGCAATTATCATTATCATATATTATAATTGTGCGTACTCAATAGTGAGATGTATAATTCAGTGAGGATATTAGATAATCTATAAAACTCAGTTTAAATCAATCATGTATGCGGTACGTATAATCAACATCAAGCTGTGGGATCACATCATTATATGAATAATTATAAATATAGACATCTCCGTGTGATAGAGAGATGATATAAAATATAATCTTAACGCAAATCCTAAATTAGTTAATAATGTTAATATTGTATATATACTGTATTACAATACTCAATATCTCTCAATAATTATAATATATTATAATTATTTTCAACTTATTCATTAAGGGGTGAGATTGCTTAGTCACTGTTTACTTAGTGGTGATATATAATAATTTAATTAAGTGATTATTTTAGGGGATTATAAAAATGGATGGGTCTAAAATTATTATTAATAATAAATATATTATGTATATTAATATTATGTGATTTAAATAAGTGTGAATATTATGAGTTGAGTAAATTGTATAGAATAGGTGAAGATTTATATGAAAGTAAAGTTAAATCGTCCTTCTCGACAATGAAGATATAATTAAATCCTTATAATATTAATCCTGCACTATAGATAAGTAGTGATACTACCATTCTATTCCTACCTTCCTATACTCAGAATCAGGATGGCTCTCGCCTCGTACGCAGTGAACACTAACGCATATATTTTTATGGGAACTGGCCACACTCAACGTTATTAAAACCCTCATTCTCCTCACACCACCCCCCAATATAGATGGGAGTGTGTTAGTTAGTAACTTTCACTTTAAGGATATTCAGATAATCTTCTACATCCAATAGTAAGACATATATTTGAAGCATACTGAGTAAATCTAAGATAAAATTAAAGTTTTTTGACTAATTTTAAATAATATATATAATATATATATTGGTTATAATAGATTATCTTTTTAATGGTTTTATAATAATCTCTTCTTCTCAGTGAGGTAAGTATGGTGGATATTTGCTACTAAGGAAGAACTTAAAGACATACTCATCTAAGTATACACTTAAATTAAATTTATTATTTATACTCGATCATTTTACTCGTAGGAGTCAGTTACTTTCTTTCCTCTATACGAATATTATCGTGATGAACGATACGTACATTCTACCAGGTTTAACAGTTTTTTCTTGCATCGAGCGGTAAAACAACAGTTACCATACAGTCTGAGCGACGAGGTCATCGTGTAAGCGTAGTAACCAATAGCTAAGCGAAGTGAGAAAAGAGTGCTACAAGTTTTTTTATTATTATTTTACTCTCTCTATGATATTACTCACCAAACAGGTACAAATGATGAGACTCTTTCATAAAACAAAGCAAATAACATAAGATTTCTATATCCAAATAAAGTAAAGGAAAGAACATTATAAATCAAAATCATTAACTTAGAGCCATAGAATAAGATATAACTATATCATAACATAACCAACTTATAACTCTCTATGTACTTACGTTATAGCGTTAAAACTATAACATGATTAATAACCTAATCAGTAGTTGTATCAATAACCTAATAACTATTAATCCCATATGTGGATAAATATAAACCATTAATGAGAGCAACCCTACTATCTTGAATATATATAATCCAACTTGTACATTAACCTAGAACCTAAAACCTTTAGATAGTGAATAAGGCGAACAATAGTAACGTATAAACCTATATAAACTAACTGATAAAAGAACAAACCTGATAATAACGCCTAGGCGGGCTAATGTAAGTGTAAATATATGTTATATTGCGGTAGTTACAGAAGCCTAATATATATTGCCTTTAATACGTGGAACATGAGTGTTGGTACATAAGAGTGATACTCTCCACTCATATCTGATAACAACAGGAGAATCGAGTAACGTTATCTAAATCTATCCTTCACAGGATTCTCCTGTATGCAATTCTATCATATATATGATTTATATTTTTAATACTTATTACTAATTTAAATTTCATTATGTTAAGATAATAATATAAGGTAACGTAACTTATTATTAATAAAATATGTATAATAATATGGGTATTATCTGAGTCAAAGGTATTAATGACTTTATATGTTCAGTCTTTTAATATGTGTCTGACTAAGGTTAACAATGTATACTACTTTTAATAATAATATACTTATTCGCGCGAGATTAATATGCTTGATATACAGATTACTATATCTAACACAAAGAGCGCGCTGTAGTAACTACCATTATACACTTAGTAAGACATCTCTATCATATAGATGTATATTATCACATGATATATAATAAGTATCTGTCATCTACGGACGATCTCCTTATGACGTCTCTTTTATGTATGTAAGTATGTGATAAACTACTCGACGACTCTCGTCGACTCTGGTTATGCTCTAACATCGTCGAGGTAATATACGACCTATGAGTACTACCACTAATATTCTATAACCTTAGTGCCACTCATCCGATTACAATACAGAGCAGTTTTATATTCTAATAAGAGATACTCACGTGAAAAACTTACATCACATCGTCACGATCTGCTACAGGAGGAGTGACTTACTTACCCACTTATACAATAATAGCATATCTGCTCACAGACGTCTTAGATACCGATTCATTACCAATATACTTCGAATATAGATTATGGAGATTCTGTTCGCCTTTCGTCCTGAATATCTAACACTAACCATGAGATATAGGAGATGCTCGCGTCATATATCTACATCAATCGCGGTAATATCTACTCGCTTGTACGCAAAGTTTACTGAAACAGACAGAAAACGATTAACGTGTCAGCTCGTCTGTAATATAGAACTCTGCTTCATATGTACTATCTCAAAGGTGCATTTGAAATAATGAGCAGATGGGGGTCAGCGTGTGTATTATCTAAGCAAATATGATTGTCTGCGTGCACATTCTCGTCGACATATCCGTAATATATATAGTAGAGTGTATATACTGTGGTCCTCACTCTCGTGTGAAGATACTACACTCTCTAGATGCGGAGATGCTGGCGTTTAACTAGTGGTCAACTCGAGATATATTCTGCTTGCACTGAGATCTAAATACTAGCTCGCACTATACGAAATTGCCGACATACATTCACGTGCGCTGAGTTTCTACTAGTAGTTTTGCATAATAACCTTTAAGTGATGAGTCATTCTACGTGTCGCGGTAGAATCTCCCATCTACTCTCGATCTTTGCGCATCTCTGTGCACGACACATAGAATTCAGCGCTTAGCGTGCGAAGCGAACAGCAATCCGTAGTAAAGACATGCTCATACAGTTATTCCATAGATTCCTGGCTCAATCTCACGATACAGTGTGATGGCATACGTAGTATCATATTAAATGGTAACAGTGTGAGTGAACATTAGTGTGATTAGTTATTAAAACACATTTGAAGAGTTATGGTGAGATCAATCTAGCATAAGTGTATATGTGATGCCAGTCAATAGTAGTGACGCAACTACGTATAAGCAGTGTATCACATATGAATGCCCACTCTTCTCCATGTCAGTGCCTGCAGATTAGATTCATCTAACACATACCCACAATTGATACCTGTGCTGCAGTGCTGCTCCATTACGCATATACACTCTCGAAAGAGAGTCATATCAATAATACTGTGTACGCGTCCATCATATAAATCTCTGTATATCAACTACTCGTATATTCGACAACTTCACCTACAGTACTCTAGATCTACTCTCTATTGTCACAGCACCTCTAATGCCACCAATTGCACGAGTTCTGTCCGTGGCTCTGACAACCTTCCCGCATCTATTCGTCATATCTGTCATATTATTGGTGTCTAATACGACATTCTGGACCACCTTCTATATAATACGGATCATGGCGATTAGAATGAACGTCTTATCTTGTCTCACTCTGTTCACTTGTGTTAACAACTTAGTGTCAATCAGCTAGACCGTCTCACTACATGAGAAATATGCTAGACATCCCACATCGTTGCACAAGTGAGACGTCATATTAAATATATACTCGCTGATACTGTGAGTTATGTAAGATATATATAATTCTAACACTATGCTCCTATATATTACTAAAAAGAAGGAAATTATATTTAACTATAGAGGGCGAGCGTGGTACTTGACATTACTATGTAACTCCTGTCTACTGTAAATGTGATATAATAAATGTTGAGAATTTGAAAGGAGAAACGAGGAAGAAGATTTGTAATTTATATCTGTATTAACAGTTAATGTGTATTTATATCTATTACGTGCACTCTAGAGTACGCCGCATATAAAAACAGACCTCTACAGAGATTTAGTCACTCGGCGACCCGATCAGCTACATGTTGCATATCTATGATAACGAGTTATTGCGTTGTTAGATACATCTACAATTTGTGTGTAAATATTCTGAGTCCTCGTACCAAATAGATGATTATAAAAGGCATAAATATTATATTCGCGGAAATTTTGGCAGAAAATTTAGATTTTAGGCCAATATCACCCGGCGATGGAATAGAAATTGAGGTGAATGATAACATTTTACAAACGATTGTTTCAAAAAAAGGGTAATTAAATGGCTACAAAAAAAAGCACACCGGCTAAAAAAGCAACACCTGCTACAAAAAGATACGGAAATATAGTTGTACATATTAATTACGAATATGATTAATATCATATATTTAAAAAAAAATATATTAAACTTAAATAAGTAATAATTGGAATAGTATAGTTTCATTAATTTTTATATAATAATTATTATAATCCTCTTGCTCCTCTCTTACTCCTCTCCTCTCCTCTCTTATTTTTCTCCTCAACCCTCTCTCCCTCAACTCCTACCTCTTTCCCACTTTATTTAGATTAAAAATGTCACTTGGGGTCTGCTGGGAAATTAGCATGTGCAAGGAAACACATGTATGGTGTGCAAAATGTGGCGTGAAAATTAACCGTTGTGGGTAAAAAAAGGCAAATGTTAAGATGGCCAAAGAAAGGGCAAATGGGACAAAGGAGGGGTGAAAAAGTCGACTGGGGTGAAGAGTGGCGAAAAGGGGAAGGAAAAAATGGAAAGAAAAAAGCGGAATGGAAAGGTTGTAAAGTGGAGTCGAAAACAGGGAGGGCCCACCAACGAATGAAAATATGGGGGAGATGGAAAAAACCAAAAGAGGGGAAAGGCAGGAAACAAAAAAAAACAGGTGCCAAAGTAAAGAGGTGTAAAATTACGACCAAGAAAAAAAAAAAATATAAAAAACATAAGGATAATAAAAGTGACGCTTGGTGGCATGGCGTTGAGGTTGAGTAATTAAATATTATAGTCAGGGCAAGGAAAACATAATCTAATAGGAGTGTAGCTAATAGAGTGGCGAAAATATATTGACTCACGGTTGGTAATATATAAATAACAAAAGTGAGGATGTGAGAAGATATGAATAAATAATCTCATAAAGTTAAGGTGGTTACCATAAAATGTGTGATGAGAAAAACAGAGATTCAGTTTTGAGGAACACATGAAGGTAAATAAATTCCTAAAACCAGCCAATGGGAAGGGAATTAACTGCTAAACAAATAATAGAGAGGGAGAAAATACAAAATATTCCTTATATGTGCAAAAATGATAAAAGGGTATATTTAGAAAATGTATTTGCTTCGTTATAGACGTAATGATTGGTTTTAATTATATTAGATTATATATTGTATATAATTTTATCTCATTGGTTTCTGGCTGTGAATCATGTTGTGATTTAGTGAACTTGTAAACGATTGAATTGAGCAATTAGTCTTGATGTCAATTTTGAAATATCAACAACTCTCCTAAAATTATAAAATAAATATATTAATAGGTAATAATATTAAAATAATATGATAATAGATAAGAAATAAAACAAATGTATAGGGATAAGGTGCAGTGGAATAAAAATAAACGGCAATAGTGTGAAATAAGGTAACATAGCTTATAAATAAAAATAAACGTTATTAATATAATGTTTAATAAGATATAATAAGGCACGTGGGTCTGTGAGTACTGATAGTGAGTGAGGTAATATATATATAATGAGTATTGAGGGTACAATGAGGCAAGGGAAAACACAGTAGAATATATGGGCAATAATGTGGCGTCGTGCTGCATCTACCTCTCTCTCTCTACTCTCTCTACTCTCTACTATCTCTCATCGGTACACTTATTCTATTAAAAGAGTAAAATTGCCTACACTATGAATGAGCCTCTGAGATTTTTATGATTCATTTATCTATATAAAGATGTTTTTGTGTGATTGGAGTGACTGATACATTAGTAACTCTCCAAATATTAATCGTCATACCTTCATAGTGCTAAAAGTTAAGGTGTTAATATATGGTAGTTATGAAAGATATTAGCAGTAGTAGAGATATCTGACCAGTTAGTATAGAGTGTATTATTATTAAGTAATCTAGGCTCTCTTAAATATCATACTCGCTTATAGATAGTGTCCGATGGACCAATACCCTCGTCGTTTCCATAAAGAGGACCCAGTGTGTTAATTCCTGCTATCAGGAATAAACCGGTAATATCCCTGTTGCATCCTATACTCATTACTCAGACGTATAAGCGTGCGCTGTGCGAGATTGCGGGACTCCATCCCTACATATACTTTATTCAGGGTGAATATTATACTGAGAATATCTAATACTTTCCAGATATAAAGCGCGCTACTATATTACTTCTATAACTCTTCTAGCACGCCTTACATGCGATACATTTCAGAATAATTATACTCGCCTTTCATCTAACTCTCTCACATATTACTACCGCGATTAACCTCATTTAACTCTAATAACTCATTCTAAGGTACACTACCTTCGCTACCCCATCTCTTCTATATGATCAACCTCCTATCTACCCTAAGTGCATTTATATGATCAACCTCCTTCTCACTACCTACTCCATATTACCCTAACTATACCATATATCTATACTATACTACTGGACTTACCAAACTTATAACCCTCTATTCTAACTCGTTATCGGATAACACCCTACTCCTCATCTCTATTATGGATTCAATCCACAATTCCAAATCTTAATACATCGTGAGAGTTACTACAACATCAACCTCCACACTTACTATACACAAGATTATCCTACCCCTATATACCCCATCTAAACTTTATACATTGTAAATAAGTATCATCCACATTTCTCCCCTGACTCTTTCCGTGATTGTAACTGCCGTTCTCATACTCCATTCCAGCGGTTATACCAATATAATATTCATCACGCGCGTGGCTAATATGGACTAATGTTGGTAGACATGAAGTATTGGATACAAATGAAAATTATGTCTCCATACAATGAGTACAATATTAATTGAGTGATAATTATAGTTTACATAATATATCATTATGGTGTTCTGAAATATATATATATAATATTAAGACGCCAGAAGTCGTGCGATATTTAAACATAGTCTACTTATTAAATAACTCATATGCTCACGAGCCTTTCTTTCTCACCCTTATCTCACTAATAGTGTATGACATAAATAGATTGGTGAGCTCTTTGCAATTTTCATTTACTATCACGCGCTAAGAGGTACAAAATGGATAGATGATGGATAATACAAATGTATAGTGGTAATAACCGCAAATTTCCGGTCTTATATATGTTACAATAATGCTCGCAATTCACTTATAGTAACTATGACATTTATCTGTATACTTCCTGTATACCTAACGCTTTTACGTCTCATTATAATTTTTTACGCAATGTTTGACAGCATGTAGCGTGATAGCGATCCATTGTTACTATACTCGGCTAGACTCATAGTGTTATTATTCCATACATCTATTTTACATATATCTGAAGATAGTGTTTCTCGTTAACTTAGAGCTAGTTGGTATTCAGCTATAAATTCTACACTACTGTGAGTAATGTCTAACATCTTTGCATATATTATATATAACTTTCCTCTATTACGTATACTCATCCAATAATTTACTAAGGTACGATACTAGTCAGCTACATCATTATGTTTATTGCGTGCTGATGGTCCTAACACGTACTGGTAACAATACTCAATATAAGGTATTGGTATATTTAATTATGTATTTTATATTTTTTTTATTGAGGTTGATGGGAGAGCAGATTCTATTATGATAACTTTTGATACCGGATAATATAAATATATATACTTTTTCCAAATGCATGCATAACTGTATCATCCCGCTACTTGTTCACACCCTCTCGCTCCGAGTCCATACTATGGTCACCCTCACACATACTTATTCTCCTGACCTCACACATAATATACACTATACATATACATCTAGAGATTGCGAGTATAAGACTCACGAATATCAATTTGAAACGTGGTAGAGCCGACTTGAAGAGTCGCGGAGGCGAGAGGAGGCACCAGGGTATTCGACTCCGAGCTTACCTAAGGTGTCACCGTAATGTCTATATAGCAATCTTATTATACGTATGTGGCTGAGTGTGTCTACTCATCCCCTGAAGTTAGATCATGTTCTCTGAATGATCTATAGTCGTGAGAAAATGTCGATGCGCTCATAATGTCTTATCATCCCTCATATATTAACTAATACATACTCCCCATTAGATGAATATAATATGTATTAATATATATATAGCTATAGAGAGATAAATTTAATAAAAATAATAAATAAATATATAGTAATCAATAAACTCCAGAATGAGTTGAGTAAATAGAAAGTCGTGTAATAGTAATTTAGTCAATGGTATCCACAACATTCAACCTATTATGGTGGCCGTAGTCCGAAGAAGGTTCGATGAGTGGCCTTAAACACTATTAACCGAGGTTGATAACTATATAGTCTCACGTACCACCACATAAAGTGCTAACTGTGTCTCAAACAAACTTTAACATTTAAAGAGAGTAAATATAGGGAGGTGGTGGGTAAATAATAATAGCGTATAACGTTGATGTGGTAATAATATATAGTAACGTGACTATAATATAAAAATATATAGTTAGAATGTATTATATCTATATTTTATTATTTGGTGATAAAAAAATGAGTGAATAAAGACAAAAAAATAATAAGGTAGGTTAAGAATGTGATATAATAATGTAATAATAATGATAAATAAGATAATGATCTATATTTAAGTAAAAATATAATACATATAGAATGGTAGCATTATTATTAATATAGGATAATATTAATATAGTATGTATGTGAGTTAAAATATATTAAGAATATAAAATATCAATAAATAGAGATATAATTATAATTGTATAAGGATAATTAAAAAAAATAGGGTGACATAAATGGGATAAGTATGGTAACTTATACCGAATAAAATATTTAGAAAATTAGAAGATATGTAATATAATTTACAAAATTGTGTAGTTGCGAAACTGTGGTGTGGAGGTGATAATTTAGTGAAATTGCTATTAAGATATTAAGGGTAATAAACATTTACATTTTATGGAGTATGCCAAATTATTAAAGTAAGAGAGCTGCAAAATATATTATAATTAATAATGTGTGTCCTATACTGATGTGAAATAAAAAACGCTAAGGTAATTAAGTGGAATAAAGACCATATACATAAAGATAATTATGTCATAATAATAATGGGTGAGGTGAGGGAAAAGGATATGGGATAAAAAAAGTATCAGGTAATCTATATTAGGAAAGGTAAGAAGGTATGTATGTATACATAAAATTATATAGTATAATAAGTGATAAAAAAGAATAGGAAATATATATATATATAATATATATAATATAATATATAATATATATATATATATATAATATATAATTATATATATATATATATATATATATAATATATAATTAATATATAATAATACATCATTATATATATAAATAGTAATATATATATATATATATATATATAAATAAGTATATGATATATAAATTTAATATATATATATATATATAGTATACATACAATTATAATTACCTATATAAATATATATATATATATATATATATATATAATATATATATATATATATAATATTATTTATATATATAGTATTATATAATATTGTCTAAATTAAGGAGAGTGTTTAAAATGATAGTGAAATAAAATTATTCCTCGGCGGTTGTCTTTATCTTGTGTTGTGATTATATTATTTTGTGTTAAAAGTCAGGGTGAGTGTTATCGACTCACGATTAATTAAATAAATTCAAGAATTGATATACAACTTATATAGTGGCCTGAGAGAGTTAGTACAATCAAGTTATTACCGTATAGAAGATAGCTCAAATTTTACGTGATCTAAGTGCAAAAATGCACTGCAAACTATTTTGAATATCATAGTTTGTCATTGTTGTTATATAGATTTGATATGAGCGAAAAGTGTGTATTCTATATTTTGAAAATATGTCTGCTACTCCCTCTCTGTAATGTTGTATATCTTTTGTATTATATAGTGGTCTATTGTAGCATAATGTGTTAGTGAGAACGTCTGTATATATGTTTAGTCTTTAATATTATGTATGTAATGTGTGAGACGTAATTATTAATTGATCAATGTGCACTATGTGATACGTCTTATTTTGTCTAAGTATTGACATTATATGTGAATGTCTTATATATGTGTATCAGTGTGTGACAGCTCAGGAGTATTAATTAATAATAATATATATATATATATATATATATATGTTTAGAAATATATATATATATCAATAACGGGAAGATGTATTTAGTGAAAACTGATATTATCTTATTTTGAACAAGGTAGGTCATAAGTGATAGTCTCCTTTTTGATTTTACCTGTCTTTGTTAGTCTTAGTGTACAGGACCCACCACGGCTCACAATGAAGCGCCCACCTGGGCTGAAAATCAGCACCATAGGAGGGCCCTGTATCTCGACTATAACTGAGTAGCTTGATAGACAGAGAATTTGTGTTCTCATATATACATGGATGTCTTAGATGTTGTGCGTTGATAATGATATAGATAATAATGTCAGTCTGTTCTCTCATCGAATAGAATACAATAGATGACTATATATAGAATATGTTATTCACTTGAGTGTTATTATTCGCTCTTGAATGCATGTGACATATGAACTCGATATATCAACGAGTACTTGCTTATTGAATTGCATGTGATAAGATGAGACGTGCTACCATTTTTGTACAGATAACAAAGAATAGCACATTAAGTGGTTATGCACGTTCTCTAATATCGTTGGGATGGGCTAGGTAATTCAAGATTGAGGAGTCTCTATGTGTCGTGATACTACTTTTGTAGAAATGGGCATTGGTGAAGAGACTCTCTCGTTTTATACGTACTCAATGATAGCATATCGTACTATCGGAATGTGCTTTCCTCTTGATTGGTGCAACAATTCATGATGCATGAGTCATGGTACGTTCATATATGTTCTGGGATGGTGCGTGGACATGGACGGTCGAGAGATACTTTTTTGTGTATTAGTACATGCAATGAAATGGAGGATGTGGATTCCTCTGTCAACTTATTCCGCGTCGATCCTCGGCTGTTTATGAAGTGATTGTGTCCTCTCGAAATTACGCGCATTGCAGTGCGAGAGTAGTCACATTTCATGTGCAATAATGCGCCGTTTTGTGTGATTGCGTGTGTATAGAGAGAGTTTGAAGACCGCACTCACTCGAGTTCGGTCTTTATAGTTTCTGATGTTATTCTCACTATCTCCCCGCCTGAATATATATTCACTTTCGATTACCTCGTCAAACTCTTTGCCAAACATAGAGATCAAAAGGCCCCGTCGGATATATAGACAGGATATAAGTAATTTCATGATTTTATGGGTAAGGCGGCCTTTGTCTAATAATGCATCCCGTGGAGGTCCTGGAACAACTCCGAGATAGAGGAGTCGGCCGATTTTTGCCTTCTCTGTCTACGATTTCATTGCCAGTTACCCCATACATAAGAGTGGGTGGCGGGCTCGCGGATAAATATTTTGTTTACTAACGGGAGTTGAGAAGTCGATAAGATAATAATTATTGTATCAGTATTGAATTAACCATTGCATTTTTTCAGGAAATAAGTGAGGTTTATAGCTCAGTATTGTATCGCTCTCAGCTTAAGCTCAGAATCATTGTAAATATATTAATCACTAGAGTGATTCTTGTGATTTATAATAGGTATAATTTAGGAATAATAATTACGATGAAAGTGGTCAATCATTATAGCCACTAAATTTTCTGTAATATATATTAATTAATAATATATTATTAATATATATAATAAAATATTAATGTTTAATATTTATATAATTTTATTATATTATATATTAATATTAATAAATAAATATATATTATATAATATATATAATTATATATAATATTTATGATATATATATATATATATTAATTAATATATTTATATATAATATATATTATATATTATTTATTATATTAATAATATATTATTTATATTATTTATATATTAAATATAATTAATTATAATATTAATATATTAATAATATATAATTTAAATATTAATTATAATTATATAATATTAATAATATATATATATATATATTAATATATATATTTAATATATATATATATATATATATATTATATATATTATATATATATATAATATATATATATATTATATTAATATATATATATATATATTATATTAATATATATATATATATTATATTAGGATTATATATATATATATTATAATATATATTAATATATTATAAAGCCAAGAGTAAAAAATCCTGCAGTGATGATAGATTTTGGGTATTCAGCCAAATGCCCTAAATTAAGATTGTGTAATTTTGTGTATTATATTTATCCTGAAAATTTAATAAAAATCGGGTAAATAAACAAAAGGAGTTAATTTTTATTTTTGTGACCAAAAATAGGACACAGTCCTTGGACGCAAAAGATATATTATACTTAAATACTAATGGTACAGATCAGGAATATATCTGGGAAAGAAGCAGTAGGTAATTTTGAGTTTGATGTTTGAAGAACATAAAAAAGGCATATAAATATCTAATAAAGATATATATTGTTATTAATAGATTTCTTTAGCATGTTGATTTGGTTTTCTCAATATTTCAATCGAAGAGTAGTGAAAGGCAATAAAAATTCTGGTGATTTTATATTATTGTGAGAATGATTTATAATATGGATAGTACACTATAAAGATAATTATGTATAAATAAAAATTAAGTTAATATATTTACTTACCTATATAAGGTATATATATATATTATATATTACTATATTAATATATATATATAATATATATAGTAATATATATAGTAATATATAATTTGTAATTTTAAATGTTTAAAACATGATTCTTTTTCGAGTCTCTTCGGGAAGTTCATTTTCCTTCCATTGATGCACACTATATAAGTTTTTAATAAACCTATGTGGAGTGTGATGGATTTTGTGAGATAATATTGGCATTAGTGCGGCGCGATTTTACTTTGTGCGTCATTAATCATACTTGTCTACTTTATAGAGAAGTTAAAATTAGTGAGATTGTCGTCATTATTATCGTACATTTTAACATTTAACAAATCATTTTTTGACTGGAGTCGAATAGCAAAATTTTTTTTTATGGTAGAATAAGTAGAGCAGCAGTATCAGGTTCCAGAATATAGTACAGCTATTGTAATATACCCTTCTATATTTTTTAGCTTTTGATTTATGTTAGACTCAAGAAAACATTAATTAAATTTTATTCAAGATGTACTTGTTATCTAACATAATTTGAAAGTTTATGATAAACCTATAGTAATTTAACTAGGAATTTATATTATACAATATGTGGTAAGCGTTGTAATACAGTTCAGTGTGCATTTTTGCCTTTAAATTCTATTAAACCATTAAAAACTACATTTAAACCATCAAAATAGCATAAAAGCCAAGTAACATAAAAAAAACCATTGGATTTATTTGATTTTTTTTAAAAAAAAACAAGTGTTTTTTTTTTTAAAACCATAGTTTTTTTTCTTTTGTATAAGTTATATATATAATTGTTAGTATTATATTATATATTATATATATATATATATATATATATAATATATATATTATATATATATATTATTATATATATAATATATATATTAAGTAACTATATACATCTATATATATATAATACTATATACATACCTATATATAATAATATATTATATATATATATTATATATATATATATATTTAAATCTACTATATTATTATATATATATTATATATATAAATATATATTTGTCAAACACCTGTAACTTAAAAGTCGCTAGTGGGAATTATGAAAATTTGATTACATTAGTCGGCATTGGAGTCGTAGGTTTGAGTGGAAGTGGGAGACGGAGTCGAAGGTTTAAGTGGGAGACGAAAACGGAGATAGAGTCGAAGGTTTCAGTGGGAAACGGAGGATGAGACGAAGACGGAGACGGAATCGAAGGTTTGAGTTGGGAGTGAGAGACGGATTCGAAGGTATGAGTGGGAGTGGGAGTCGGGAGTGGGAGTGGGAGACGGAGTCAAAGCCTTGCGTGGGAGACGGAGATGGAGTCGAAGGCTTGAGTGGGAGTGGGTGGCGGAGTCGAACGTTTCAGTGGAGTTTGAGACCGAGTCAAAGGTTTGAGTGGGAATGGGAGACGGAGTCAAAAGTTTGATTGTTGTTGGGAGACGGAGTCGAAGGTTTGAGTATTAGTGGGAGACGGAGACGAAGGTTTACGTGAGAGACGGAGACGGACTTGAAGGTTTGGGTGGGATGGAAAACGGAGTCGGATGCTTCAAATTTGAAGGACCGACGTCCGACTCTGCAACTTTGATTCTAAATTGCTCCATGTAATTAATTTTTTTAAAATAATTAATATTTTTTTTATGTAAAGAAAATTTAAATAGTAAATTTTAATTTCATTGAAGAATTTTTAAAATATTTTCTTAAATAATTTTCCTAACAATTAATATGTTTATAGGTTAGCATGCAAAATTTGTTTGCAAAATGAAATACACCTCGAAACAGTTATAGAAATTTGTAAGTATTTACCTGGTATGAAGACTGTTTCAATGAAAGCTGAGAAATTACTTCTTCAACAACTTAAAGAAAATATAAGATATATACCCAAAACTAGAAAGAAATATAACGCCCGATTTGCCACAGGAATGATAGTGGGCAATTTAATCACGGATTATATTGGTGTCATTTGTGGATGGGAGGTGGTAAGTATTTGGCCAAGAACGCAAACATTTTTTTTTTATTTTTTTTTTATGAAAATAGCCTATTATAAATTAAATTGAAAAATCAAAAAACTTTTTTAATAAAAAAAATTCCAAAAAAAAATTAATTCATTATATTAAAAATTTATATAAATAATATTTAGAGAAACCAAAAATTATCAATTTATATTAATCATTTTTTAAATTTAATGGTATTACCAACAGAAAAAGAAGAAATTCATTAAAGATATTAACACCACTCGTCCTCTCAAATACAAATCTTTCAAAATATTATACAAAGTTTTAGGCATCGATGATTTTTATTTGGAAGAAAAAGACATATTCATAAAGATAAATTCTGGTCCTTTGAAGCATTCTGAAATTGGAAAATATTTCAAAAAGTTTAATGGAACTTTTTATGTTCCAAATGAAGAAATGAATTTAGAATACCCTGATGATCAAAAATTTAACGAAGAGTTTTTTAAAAATTTAGAACAGACAGAAGCATGTAATTAAGAATTTTTGACAACATTTTTAACGACCTTTCTTTTTATAAAGTTATGACCAAATAAACTTAGTAGCACAAATTTTATTTATTTATTTATTTATTTATTTATTTATTTATTTATTTATTTATTTATTTATTATTATTATTATTATTATTATTATTATTATTATTATTATTATTATTATTATTATTATTATTATTATTATTATTATTATTATTATTATTATTATTTTTATTATTATTATTATTATTATTATTATTATTATTATTATTATTATTATTATATTATTATTTTTAGTATTATAATATATCATTATTATTTATTATTATTATTATTTTTGATATTATTTATATATTATTATTATTATTATTATTATAATATTATTATTATTATTTAAAAATTTATTTTCTTTTTGAAAACATGTGTCTTAAAATGAAAAATTTAATAAAGATCTGACAAGAAACTTTTACATATCCCTATTCTTAAGTTTTGTAAATTTGTTTTTTGTTTTAGCATTCTTTAAATATTACAGTGACAAGTCTACCAAAAGACTTCATATCTATTCATACAATAAAGACATCATGAGTATCAAATGCTCTTTCACAGTGATATTTTTAATTTTGGCATGGGCGGAGTTAATATACAACCACTATTGCCTCATTTTGAATACTAAACTAATACAAGTGCTTGTCCGAGCTTGCCTATTGAACTCTCTCTTTTGACTCGGCGAAACAAGGCAGCTACATTTTAACTCTCGAAAAGACATAAATATTTATTCACAAAAAGAGAAAATTTTAGGTTCTATAAAACATATAGAGATTCTTTACTAACCTATGATCATATATTATAGGAATTATATATATTATACTATAAATAAATGTGAAAGAATGGATATAAATTAATTTGTGTAGAATATGTAAAGGAATTACTACACAACTATAAATCAAATGTGAAAGTATAATTTATATATATTTATATTATATATATATATAATATATATATAATTATTATATATTATTATATATATATATATAGTTATAATATATTTTATATATATATATAATCATATATATTATTATTTTTATATATATATATATATATAATATATATATATATTTTTATTTATATAATTATAGTATTACTATATATATAGTATATAGTATTATATATTATATAATATAATTAATTATATATATTTTATATAGTATATATTATATAATATATATATATATAGTATATATTATACAATCTTGGTTAATTTAAAGGTAATTTAACAATTTCATTTCATTGAATTAAATAAATGTGTAAAAGGATCAAATTAACAGGTGCTATTTTAAACACTTGAAATAGTGTCGGATGAACAGATGACGAAAATTTTTGGTAACACTCGTCGTGTCATTAAGAGGTTTAATAAAACATAATTCCAAGAAGGGCAAGTTCGGTTTGTTGGTTAGTTTAGTGTACACTAAATTGTGAATATGTAGAAAATGTTGTCTATTTTTCCGTGTTTGTTCTGATATTTGAATGGGTAAGTCTTGGTCTATGTTTCTTTATGGTTCGTGTGAGAGACTCCGCAAAGTGCTGCATTAAGTATAAACAATATGTTTTGTGAGTTGTACTCCCAACATAGATGCTGGGCAGCTGTCACATTTAAATATGTAAATAACATTGGAGCGTACGGAATCTGACAGCTTTTCTTTATGATTTAAAATTCTTTTAATTGTGTTATTATATGTATATATTTTTTCCTCGAATATGGTTAAACCTAGATATATATTATATAGTATGTATATTATATATATATATATATAATATACTATACGACTTATGTATATATATATACCTATTATATATATAATATTTATTAATATTGAAATTATATATAATATATATATATTTGTTATAATATATATATATATATATATATCTTTTAATATAATTATATATAATAATATTGATATATATTATAATTTTATATGTATTTATAAGTAACGATTATATAATATGTATAATAATATATATTATATTATATATATATATATATATAATATATATATATATATATATATATATTATAATTTATTTTTATATATTTAAATATATATTAATTATAATGTATAAATTTATATATATTTATATGAAAATAAATAATTGTATATATATATATTATATATGGGGTAATATATAATTATATATATATATATATAATTATATATAATTATATATATATATATATTCTAAATATATATAATAATTATATATATATATATAACAAATCAGTATTTTCTATATCATTAATTTCAAAATCAAAATAGCTTAGGACGACAATAGTAATAATATATTATAATGCCTTAATTAGAAGAGACTAGTGGATTTCTTTTGAAGAAGAAAATTAATTTCTTAGATATTTATCATGGAAATTCTTATATATAATGGTAGCAAATGCTCAGGTCCTGAGTACCAGGCCAAACTTGAGCTGCTATTCACTTGGTCGATTAAATATAAATGAAATACTAAAATAAAATAAGAAACTTATGAAAAATTAATTTTACAAAGTTTGGTTTTAAGTTTTTTGAAAAAAGGTGAGGATTGTAGAATGTTGTTCATTGTGGGATCTATGTGTAGTCTTTTCTTTGTATTTGTATTGTTAGAGATTTGTTTATGCAAAGTAGGTTGCAGAAAGTTTTCATAAGTTGTGATTGTCAATGAGTGAATAATGGGTGGTCATGTGGTTAATGTTTATGTTAGTTTTGATTATGTGTGGATCTATGAAAGGTGAGAGCAGTAGGGTTATTTTGGAGAAGGTCATATTTATGTTGATAATTGGCGTCGGGAAAATCATGTGTTTCACCAATGTATGTGTTGTTACAGTTGCACAGGGAATTTTTGTACACACATTGGGAAGTTAAGAGAAATCAGAATGAGTACGAGGTTTGAAGATTTTTTTGAAGGGAAGTATGTTAGAGGAAGAAATAAGGATAGATTTGGGTAGGAATTTTTTGCACATGTTGTGAGATGTGGTGGGTAGAGGGAGATATGAATGTGTGTTGTCTTGTCTTCTTGTCTTTTTGGATTAGTGTAAAAAGTGTTCTTTGCTTTGCGGAGGGCATTTTTTAAAAGTGATAGTGGTATGGATAAGATGAATTTACGAAAAGTTGAAGCAATTAAGTTAAATTCGATTGCAATTGGAGAGGTGAACAAATCCTGAATGCTCTAAGGAAAAGAGAAGATAAATGTGCCAATTCTTAGATAAGAATTGTGATAAAGAGAACATGGAATATAATAGGTAAGGGTTGGCAGTAGGTTTTTGTAGATAGGAATTGTAATGTGATTACTGAGGGGACCAGGGTCAGAGAGCATCTAAAAGGAAGGGAAGTTGTTGTTTCATTAAGGGTGGAAACCGACACAGTGCGATGTTGTTTTGATATGATTGAGATTATCGGATTCGATTGGTGTATATAACAGGAATGGCTTAAAAATGTCGTCAAATATCGGAATCAAATACCCTACCTTTCCTAGCTGGTAGAATTTAATGATAAATTTCCGAACGAGTTCCCATAAAGATGTTTGCAAGAATGGGAGAGAGGGGAGATCCAATGCTTATACCATTTGTTTTATGTTTATAGTAAGTGTTGTTAAATGGAAATAGTTGTGTTCAACGGGTAAGGGAAATAAGCTGTTTAATGGAGAGGAACAGGGATAAGAAAGGTTAATAGTGTTTTGCAGAAATGAGCGTTCGAGGAAGAGGGAGATAGTAAAGGAAGCAGAAGCAGAAGAAAAGGGAAACAACATCAAAACTAAGGAGGCTGTGTGGTTATTAGTGTTAATGTCTCTGGATTGGAATGTAAATTTCATTGTTGGAAATAGTGGAAGAAGAGATGTGTCCTACTGAGGGGAGTTTTAAAGGAGTTACGCATCCATTTGGGAAAGTTGTATGTTAGTTGAGTTCATGTTGGAGATATATGTTCTAGTGGTAATGTTTGTTTATGGTGTTTTTGGTATGCCGTAGGAACTGTGAGAGTTTAAGGGAGAGTAGACTTTTAATTCGTTATGTAGTAAAGGAGAGTTGGAAAGGATTTGTTTAGTTTGTGGTTGAAGATGTTTTGTGAATTTTTTTAAAAAGTTTTTTTTGTAAGAAGGGAATAATGTGGTTGTTTTGTATGCTAACAGAGTATTGCATTGTTAATGTAATCTTGGAGTTGTTGAGAATTGAATATTGTTTCCTTTGTCTGAGGCGAGAGATAGTTTATGTTAATTGTTTCTTTGAGGAGGAAAGGCAGTATAGAAATTTTTTTGGGCAGTTTTGAAGGACAAGGTGTTAATTGAATATTTGTGTTAATATCGATTATTTGTATCATAAATTATAAGAATTATTACGATTGTTAAACTTCCAATTATCAAAATCCAGGAAAAACCTTTTCAAAGGATCACTTTGTTGTATCGAAAAAGAAAGTCCATATCCTAGTAAGATATTTTCATCCTTAGTGAGAATATAGTCTGACAGGTTAATAATCTGGTCCGGAGAGGAGTTTTTTACCCATACGCTATTATCGTAAATTTTGTTAAATTTTATTTCTAAAGACCTCTTTTTACGGGAAATTATTTCATCCTTCTTCTCATGAGCCAGATTCAGCAAATCAGTGAATTTATCAAGTGAGTTTGGAAAGGTATTATACCAGGAATTTTGAAACGTTTTAAATTTTTTAAATTATTTACCGAAAGCAGTTTTTATTTCCAATTTGATGTTAGATTTCTTATTAATTAGTAGGTGGCGAAAGATATCTGGAAATGGCTCAAATCTGTTGAATTTAACGCTATGAGGTATAAGGGTTTTAGGTATAATTAAATTATTTAGACAATCCTTAATAAATAGAAGTTGAACTTTCTTAGTGTTTGCAGAAATCATATAATCCATGTATTTCTTGAATTTTTTCCTGTTAACACCAATCCAAACGATATTCTCAATCATATCAACAACATCCACCCTAACATTAAATTTACCTTTGAGCTTGCCAACAACAACTCCCTTCTTTTTTAGATGCTCTCTCATTGACCTGGTCCCTATTGGATAATCACATACAAATTTCTATGCTACAGCAACGCTAACTGCCAACCACTAATTAATATTTCACTGGTTTTCTCTATATCCCATTCTTCTAAAAACTAAAGATTGGCACGGTATTATCTTCTCTTCTTCCTAGAGCACTCAGGATTTGTTCTCCCCTCCAATTTGCAATTCGAATTTAACTTAATTTCTTCAACTTTTCGTAAAACTTATCTTATCCACAACCAAATCAGTAAATAGGTACATCTTATTAATATGCCAACTCCAGCAAAGCAAAGACACTGTATTTTACTACTAATTCCAGAAGATCATGTACAGTTACACAAGCAACTCTTCATATCCTTCCTCTCTATTCTCCCGGGGACATCTCAGCAAATGTGTAAGAAAATTTCATAACCGCTGGGACATATCTATGCCTTAATTTCTATTTCCTTCTCAATGTTTATGTTCTTTCTAAAAAGTCTGTCATAAACAGTCGTACTCATTCTGATTCTCTTTACTTCCCATTTGGTGTGACAATATATTCCCTGGCTTCAACTGTTATAACCTATATCAGTTGGTGAAACACATGTTTTCCCCGCGCATTAGTTATCCATAATATGATTGTCTCCAGATAACCTATCCTGCCTTACGGCTTCCATTAGATCCTTACACATAATTCATAATAACATTACCCTGATCACCCATTAATCCACATTGTCTATCTACAACTTAGAAAACTTCCGAATCTATTGCATAACAAATTCTAACAATTACATTATACAAAGAAAAGACTCACACGAATAGATCCATTCATTAAGACACATTCTACACTCCTCACTTTTTTTCAAAAAAATTAAAACCAAACTTTTTGTAAATTTTTATTTTCATAATTTTATATTTTTATTTTATATTTTTCTTTTATTATTTTATATTTATTTGATGTATTACCTTTTCTTTGTTCAACCTTTTTATTGTAATTCAGTGTCGAAGCTTTTGCTACCTATTATTTTAATAAATTTATGATATAATTTATTGTATATTTATATATTATTTTCTTCTTATTCAATTAAGAATCCATATGTCTATAGTCTCTCTAATTTAGTTGCATTGTTAACATGTGATATGTTATATATATATATATATTATTATATATAACTAATTAGTATTATATTATTATATTATATAATATATTGTATATTATATATATAATATAT
>JABUQX010063227.1:0-2500 GCA_015478945.1 Trachelipus rathkii
GCTGTAAGAAAATAAACTTGTAAAGAAAAATACATTTCTCAATCAACCTTAAAGAAGCGGTCCTAAGCACGTATTTTGCATATATATATATATATATATATATATATATATATATATATTATTTACCATCTCCCAGATAGGGCTTTCGCCCTGTCAGTTGGACCAGCATTTTCTTCCTTCTGGCCCCGAAACTCTTGATCCTAGAGCACTCTAGAAAAACATTTCTCGGCTCAATGGTTTCTGATGCCAGTCCTTGAGTTATACACTCAGGTAGGGTTTCACCCTTTCAGTGGAACTAGTATTTTCTTCCATTTAGCCTCGAAACTCTTTCTCCCAGAGCTCTTCAGAAGGTAGTGCCTCTGGGCCATAAGATTGCTGGTCAGGAGTTCTATAAACAAAAAAAGGAAAGGAGGGGTTCAAGTTCTTTATATATATATATATATATATATATATATATATATATATATATATATATATATATATATATATATATATATATATATATATATATATATATATATATATATACTATATATATATATATATATATATATATATATATATATATATATATATATATATATATATATATATATATATATATATATATATATATATATATATATATATATATATATACCGGTATATATATATATATATATATATATATATATATATATATATATATATATATATATATATATATATATATATATATATATATATATATATATATATATATATATATATATATATATATATATATATATATATAAGTATATATATATATATGTATATATATGTATATTTATATATAAGTATATGTATGTATATATATGTATATATATATGTATATATATATATATATATATATATATATAACTATATATATAATATATATATATATATATATATATATAGTTACCCTAAATGAAAGTAGAACTTGACAAGATTTATGTAGACACTATAATTTTTGTTTTCACCTTATCTTTAATAAAGGAAAAAAATATTGTTGAATCAAAAGAGCCCTTGGATATGACTCACGAAAATAATACGGTAAGTAGTCCTGAAAATAATAAAAAAAAAAATTGAGAAAAAAATAATAATATATAAATATAGAGTTTTCATATATTAACTGAAAAAAATACTAATTTTATTAAAAATTCCAAAGGTTAATAAATTCTCTCTCTCTCTCTCTCTCTCTCTCTCTCTCTATATATATATATATATATATATATATATATATATATATATATATATATATATATATATATATATATATATATATATATATATATATATATATATATATATATATATATGCTGGAGTGTCTCAAAATAATGTACTAACACTTTGAAAGACTATACAAACTTTATTTATGAACATAGTGACAAGTTTAAAGGCTTGAATTACAGAACATACATGTATTTAAAGAATCATGTTCGCAAATGTTCAAAATGATGACCACCATTGTCCAGACACAGCTGATAACGCGAACCAATGGAGTCGCAAACGACACGAAACAGTTCATTTGGAATGTCGCGACATTGTCTTTCGATTTCCAATTTCAATGCATTTATCGTTCTTGGTTTTGAGCGATAAACTCTGTCCATATATATACATAAAAAGAAGTCTATTGTCGTGAGATCTGGGGAATGCGCAGGGTATTCAATACTACCCCTTCGTTCAATCCATGTGTTTGGAAATGCTGCATCGAGGTGAGCTCTTACATCGCGATGGTAGTGGGGAGGTGCTCCATCTTGCTGAAAGTAAATCACGTCGTTATCACCAAACATCTCGTCAATGTGTGGACCGACCGACTCCTGCAGCAAGGTTAGGTACCTGTCCCCATCGACCGCTCCGTTAAAAAAAACGGTCCTATGATGCCCAATGTTGAAATCCCACACCACACAGTTACCCCTGGTAGGTTTAAATGGTGTTCAGCTTTAACATGGGGATTTACAGGACCCCAGTAGGTACAATTATGGCGATTAATCGAGCCATTTAATTTAAAGGTGGCCTCATTGCTCCAGACAATTTTGTGTGGAAACCCTGCATCTTCTGCACATTTAGCCAGGTACCATTCACAAAATTGAGCATGGAGTAGTCTTGGTATGTAGCATTTCCAGCGTAGACGCTTCAAGATGCGATGGACGCTATCTTTTGAGATGTGTGTCTCCCGAGCCGTTTGTCGTAGAGATTTCTGTGGGGATCGGATGAGGGTTTCCTGTACCTGCTCTTCCTTTGCAGGGTTGGTGGATGTCCGTGTCCTATATATAAGCAAAAAGTAAAAAATAAACATATATATATATTATTTACCAAATTTCAAACTAACGAAAACCTAGGGTAGACCACGCATAAGATATCAAGGAGGTCGGGGTCTCTCGGCCTCTATAGGTGAACGACAGGTGACTACGTCCCCCTCTCTCCCCCATCATCTGACCCCCTAATGAAAATATATGTTTCCTTAAACTTCAATTTTAGGGGCCCGGGCCGATG
>JABUQX010063227.1:5000-12500 GCA_015478945.1 Trachelipus rathkii
TATATATATATATATATATATATATATATATATATATATATATATATATATATATATATATATATATATATATATATATATATATATATATATGTATATATATATATATATATATATATATATATATATATATATATATATATATATATATATATATATATATATATATATATATATATATATATATATATTTATTTGATATATATATATATAGATATATATATATATATAATTTGGTTCTTTCTGATCTAATATTGATTAGGAAATCTTAAAGCCCCCACATCGATATATCGATTATTTTATTAAACTATCGATTTTTTAAACACTTACATATTTGGAATCAGCGTATAAAGCTTATTACCATAGTGTAAAAAAAATACAGCCTATATGTAAAGTCGTTTTATGATTTAAAATAACGAAACCTAGGGTAGATCATAGATATCTCGGAAAGGTCTCTCGGCCTCTAGGTGGACGACGGGGGGGGACTTCGTCCCCCTCTGTCCCCCTCGGCTCGAGCCAATGGAAATATATGTTTCCTTGAACTTCAATTTTAAGGGGCCCGAGCCGATGGGGTTAGAAAAGAAGAGCACGATATCTGATGGTCCAAATGTTCGTAGCCCAGTCATTATTAAAATGTATAGGGTTTTGATCGTATATTGGGCTATCATATATAATTTTTTTCTTTTTTTTTTTTACGCTATGGTATGCGTATGCGCTTGATTCTTATTTTTTACACTATTGGTAAATAATCGATATATCGATGTGGGGGCTTTAACGGAAAAGAACCTATAATTGTTATTTAAACATTAAATTGTGAAATATCGTTTAAAAATTAAATTAGCATGAAATAAATTTTTTTCCCTTCATTTTTCCTTCTCCACACAAATTCACATGAATACGATTTCAACATAGTTCTGCTAGTTCCACACCGTGTTTTGTTTTTCATTTTTAAAAGGAACCAATCATTCTCTATGTTTTGTGTAACATAACTTAAATTTAGGAATTATTTCAAATTTTTGGAAAAATTTCACTCCATCAATTTCCGTTACTATATGTTTATCAAACCAACTCAAATTATACTCAATACTCATTTTTATTTCTCTAATTATTCTATAACCTTCGTCAATGAGCCATACAATAAGAATAAAATAAATAAAAAATGTTTCCAAATCGAAATCATATGAAGCCCAAAATGTTAAAAAAACAAGTCTTTTTTTTTAAATATTTAAAATAATGTAAAAAATATATAAGGAATACCAACATTTCATATACTATTTTTTTTTCGTTCCGGTATATTCCTTAAGGACCTATATATATATATATATATATATATATATATATATATATATATATAGTATACCTATATATATGTATATATATATATATATATATATATATATATATATATATATATATATATATAAATATATATATATATATATATATATATATATATATATATATATATATATATTTTTTTTTTTTTATATATATATAAAAAATATATATATATATATATATATATATATATATATATATATATATATATATATATATATATATATATATATATATATGTGTGAAATAGCAAAAGCAATAATAAAATTAGAAGTAAGTATGACAACAGGGGACGCCAATTAGTAATAAAAACAGCAAATATATTACATATATATTACATAGAAAAAGTCTTCTGTATTGTGAAGGGCGTTAGCTTTCGATCCTTGCTGGATCCTCTGTTAGGTACATGAAGACTAAATATAATTTATAAAAACTGTTTGGTTATTAAAAAAGTTGTTAAAATAATTGCAACGAAAACTTATAATTAAATTACTTTAGTTGATTTTTTGGAAAAAAGGTGTGGTGGTCAATAAATTTGGTTAATGTGGGATCTAACTCATCTAAGGTACATATTCCCGTGTAGTTTGTGAAAGTTAGGCAAGTTTTAATACTTGTAAAATAAGGTCCTGGCGCATTAATGCTAATGTTGTGATTAAGTTGAGATCTGTGTAATGTGATTGCTGAATTTGGCTGATCATAAAGTAAGGTAATTTTTGTGTTGATAATGGCGTCTTGGTGAAATCATTAGTTTCATTGTAAATTTAATGTTAGGATGGATTGAGTTATCCAAACAGCTTAAGCCTTTACTTGGACATATCTCTCCCTCTCATCTAAAAAACACTGAAGATTTTATTCAAAAAACACAACACATAACACCTCACACTAATAACATCCTCAGCTTTGATGTTACCTCTCTATTCACCTCTGTACCTGTCCCATTCACCATCTCCTTATTAGAAAGGTATTTTAACGAAAACACCTACACTCTTGATTACCCCTTCCCTTTACTTAAACAATTAATATTACTCTCTCTTGAACATAACTTTTTCCATTTTAATAACCTACATTACAAACAAAACTCAGGACTAAGTATGGGTTCTCCCCTTTCTCCTATTCTCAGCAACCTTTTCATGGAACTGATAGAACATTTTTTCATACTTAATCACCCTCTTCTCTCTAACACAACATGGCTTCGTTATGTTGATGATATTTTCGTCTCCACACCTTTAACCAATAACCCCACTCTCATACTTAATTTCATCAACTCAATCCATCCTAACATTAAATTTACAATGGAACTCTCCAACAACAAAACCTTACCTTTCCTTGACACCCTCCTTACCTGGGATAACAGTCCCATTTTGCTTTACAGTGTTTATCGCAAACCAACTTTTAACCCTTCATACATTCATTGGTTTTCTTCCCACTCCACCAACACAAAATCAGGTGTTTTAACTTCCCTTTTTCTTAGAGCCCTCCGAATTTGCTCTCCTCCTTTCCTACAAACTGAATTCAACTATATTTTCAACACTTTCACTAAACTCTCATACCCTAAAAACATAATATCTCACTCACTCAAACAAGCAAAAAAGAAATTTTATAACCCTCCTATCACTCCCCCCAACAACACTTTTTCTTATTTACCCATCCCTCATACCCCTCATATCAAAATCATTAAATCCTTACCTACATCTCTAAGACTAACCACCTCTAACACATCTTCTCTAAAACGTATTTTCAAACCTCCAACTCACACCTTCAATAACATTTCCCAATGTGTATAAATTCCATGTTCTAATTGTAATTCTTGCTACATAGGAGAGACTAATGATTTTACTAGACGCAAATACCAACATAGACATGACCTCTCTTTTGACTCACAAAACTCGGCACTCACCCTTCACAGAACATTACTTAATCACAACATTAACATTAATTTAATGACACCCATCGTTGGCATTGATAATTTACACTTCAGAAAATTCACAGAATCATTTTGCATAAACTTGCTAACTTTAACAAACTACACGGGGAATATACCTTAGATCCCATTAACCAAATTATTGACCACCACCTTTTTTCAAAAAAAAATCAAAGCAATTTCCTTAATTCGAACTTTTCTATTTGGATTCTTTAAGAAGTTGTAATAACCAGGCAGTTTTATAAATTATAATTTGTCTTCGTGCGTCGGGGTCCTTGAAGAGGATCCAGCAAGGATCAGTAACAACTCTTACAATTAACACATCTTGAGACTGTTTTTACTATGTAATAACCTTTAATATATTTGCTGTTTTTTATTACTAATTAAGTCCTCTGTTGTCATATATATATATATATATATATATATATATATATATACCTATATATATATATATATATATATATATATATATATATATATATATATATATATATATATATATATATGATAATATATATATATATATATATATATATATATATATATATATATATATATATATATATATATATATATATATATATATATATATATATATATATATATATATATATATATATATATATATATAAATATATATATATATATATATATTATATATATATATAATATGTATATATATATATATAATATATATGTATAATATAATAATAATATATATATATAAATTATAATAATATAATAATAATGCAACATATGTATGAAAGAAATTCTAATACTAAAATAATAATAAGAATACATAAAAATAATATATATATAATAATATATAATAATAATATATATATAATATATATATATATAATAATGTATAATAATATATATATATAATATAATAATATGTATATAATAATAATAATATGTATATATATATATATATATACAGATAAAATCATGTATACAGGTACAAAAATAATACAAATATAATATATTTGTATGTAATATATGTATATAATAATATAATATGTAATATAATATATAATAATATATATAATAATAATATAATAATATGTAATATATATATGTATATATAATATATATATAATATGTAATAATAATAATATGCTAATAATATATCTTCTTTATATATATATATATATATATATATATATATATATATATATATATATATATATATATATATATATATAATACTAAGTAATACATGAAAGCAATATAATATATTTTTTATTTAACAAATGATCTCTAATTTTTTTTTTAAATAATTTTTTTTCATCCTTTTCATTTAATTAGTACTTTGTTTTGAGAAACAATTAAGCAACAACTCTCAAAGAAAACAAATGGCTAATTAGCAGCATTAAAAAGAATTTTGAACGAAAAAAAAACTTTTCGTTCAAAAAAAAAAAAAAAAAAAAGACGAAAAGTCAGAAAAAGGAAACTCATTTTTTTATTTTTTATATTGATGAAGGAAGAAGACTAATGAAATTTACGCCACTGAAATAGAGTAACTTGAAAGTCGAATGGAAAAAAAAATTAAATGAGGCGAAATTAAATTGAGAGGAGTGGATGAAGATAATGTCATTGGGATGAAATTAAATGAAACAACGAAATGAAATGAAATGAAAAACTAAACAAATATATTTGAAATAAAAAAAAATGAAATTTATGAACAAGGGTATAAATATAAAAAAAAAAAATAAAAAAAAGTGAGTAGCTTGAAAAAAAAAAAAAAAAAAAAAATTATTTTGAGATTTCGTTGACAGTACGTGTTAGTTTCTTAATAATGTTCAAAAGTTAGATAAGTTATATATATATATATATATATATATATATATATATATATATATATATATATATATATATATATATATATATATATATATATGTATGTAATAATAATATACATATATATATATATATATAATAATATATGTATATATATATATATATATAATATATATATAATATATAATAATATATATATATATAATAATATATATATATATATTATAATATAATATAATAATAATTATATATATATAATAATAATAATAATAATAATATATGTATGTATATATATATATATATATTAATAATATAATAATATATAATATATATATATATAATATATATAATATATGTATATATATATATATATATATATGTAATATATATATATGTAATAACCCTTTGATGAGTTAATACAGTGATAATTTATATATAGATAATATGTATATATCTTCATATATATATATAATATGTATATATATATATATATATGTATCAACAATATATATGTATGTATAATAATATAATATGTATCATCACCTACCCTTCTCTACAAAAAAACGGGGTAAGTACGATACATGCGTTGGAAACAGAAAAAGTAATTAAAAAATATGGCGCATGTCGAAAAGAAAGCCCAGCCTTAACCCTCCCTTACAGACCTTTTAGTAGGAACTCTTGTTTTCAGTCAGAAAAGATACCTACAGCTTCATGGGACAGCAGAAGGGCCCTCACAATGGCATCTCGTCAATGTAGGGTTCACCCCTTGATCCAGGTGGGCCACAATCATAACCCCTGACAAAACCAGGCCATTCACTCATATTATGCACCTTTCTTCTAGCCTCTGCCAAACTCATTCCAGGCATTTCTTTACCGACTCAATCCACTTTCTCTTCGATCTCCCAGCCGGTCGATTCCCAGCACACTCAACAATATACATCCGCTTAACCAACCGAATATCATTCATCCTTTCCACATGACCAAACCATCTCAATGTACCTTCATTTATTCTCTCATATACTTCTTTCTTCACACTACACAACTTTCTAATTCGTTCATTTATCATTTTATCAATTCTTCTCACACCTAATTCGCCCCTAAGATTGTCCATCTGAACACATTGTACATTAGATCTATACCTCTTATTCCAGACCATAGTTTCACTACATTAACACAGGTAACACCCTCATGTAAGACCAAGCTTAGTCCCTTTACATCCACCAAGTATTTAATTACTCCAGCCACCTTCCTACCATTCGCAATTTTTCTATTACACTCTGCATCATCCGTTCCCTTTTCATCCACCATATATCCTAAATATTTAAACTCAGACGCTTGTTCCAGTTGCTCCCCATCCAACATTTCACACCGAGGACTGTCCTCACTCACAACCATAGCCTTACTCTTATCTATTACTTTCAAACTCTCCTTTTACACACCCCTGACAAATCTCTCTACCAATCCTCTCAAACTTTCTTCAGATTCGCCACACAAAATCAAATCATCCGCATATAATAGGTATAGCACCCTCCACTCTCTTTCATTCTCTGTTATTCTAACACATTTCCCTGCCACAACAACATCTACTTCTTCCATAACCCCATCCATATGTAAATTGAATAACCAAGGAAACATAACACATCCCTGCCTTACTCCGCTATTAATTTTAAACCACTCACTTTCAACTCCATTTATTCTTGCACACGCTTCACTATCGTTATACATACTTTTAATTCCATTCAAAAGCCTTCCCCCAGCACCAAATATCACAAACACCTGCCATAGAGCATCCCTATTAATCCTATCATACACCTATTTACCGTCCACTTAAAACCTAAATACAATTTATTCTTTTTCTCTCATTTTCTCAATAATTTTGTTTCTATGTAAAGATTTGATCCTCACATCCTCTACAACTTCTAGACGCACCTTGTTCTTTATCAATCAGTTCCTCAGTCACTCGACGCACTCTTTCAACCAAAATACCAGCATATATATTCCCTACAACACTCAATAAACTAATTCCCGTATAATTCCTACAGTTACCCTTATCCCACTTACTCCTAAATAAGGGTACTGTTACTGCTCTCCTCCAATCCCTCGGGACTATACCCTCCACAAAAGCTTTGTTACACAACTTCCAATCCACTCAATCACCATTTCGCCTCCCTTCTTGATCATTTCATCTGTAATTTTATCTATACCTGCAAATTCAACTTTCTCACTCTACCCATTACCTTCTCCTTACTAATGAACTTATCCCCAAAATACCTATTCCTTCTTCCGCCTATCACTCACTATCACATCTTCATTACTGGCAATAGTAATGGATTTTCGATCCAATTCATCAGTTTCGACCGCACCATCCTATTCATTATTCTTTTATTTTTTTTTTTTTTTAAAGTTGTCACCACCGCTCCTGGGCAAGCCCCCTATTC